>OY882875.1:14115000-14340000 GCA_963693515.1 Pipistrellus nathusii
GATGCGATGTGGAAGTGGCACATACAAAAGCTCGGTCATTTCTAGCTTTGGGGCCTGAGGCATGTCATTGATCCTCTCTGAGCCTCAGTGTCCTCAGTGACAATGTGAGGGCAATGCTGATCAAGTGCTGCAAAGCCCTAGCCTGTGTGGCTCAGTTGGTTGAGCATATACCGTACCCAGGTTGCAGGTTTGATACTTAGTCTGGATACGTGTGGGAGGCAGCCAATTGATGTTTCCCTCTCATGTTAATGTTTTTCTCTCTCTCCCCCTCTCTCTCTGAAATCAGTGAAGGCATACTCTAGGGTGAGGATAAAAACATAAAAAATAAAAGCGCTGCAAAGATTACAATAGATAATGTACATAATGTATGTATGTATGGTGCCTTGCATCAAAGCCCCTCTCCATCCATCCCCTACAGAACAAGAGGACCGCACGTAACCAAGAGCAAATGCAAAGGGTTGCCAACCTGTTGGTATAGTACAGGAAGCAGGTTTATGGGACATCTGAGTTTTCTTTCTCACGGCCAGGGCATATTTGGAACAAGAAAGAGTATCAAAAAGAGTCTTCCGCTGAGGCAAGTAGAGTCCTGGTGACAGAAGACAAAAGGAACACAATTCCCAACTTGCATTTTCTTGCTATTTCTCTCCTAAGGCGGATATTTAAAGTGGGAAGAAGAGATTTTGAAGTTCTGGAAGGGGGAGAATTGAATCTACAGCCCATTTGTTCAAGGACTTCCCATCTCCAGCCGGTGAAGCTCAGCGGCAGCACGGAGAGCGTGTGCACAGATGGTGCTGGGGCCTTGCCCCCGGTCTGTGCAGAATTTTGGAGAATAGAAGGTGTCAAAAGACGGGAGGTAAAAATAGAAGGCTCCAATCTTTAAGAGAGGGAAAGATAGATTTTCAAAACTCTAGACCTGAGCTTCCACCACATTTGGGAAAGTTAGAGAAGCAAGCTGGGGTCATCTGCAGTCTCTGGGGGTCGCAAGCCACTGACCCCTCAGTGTGGACATCGCCTGGGAGACAACTGCCGAGAATCTCAACCGACTCCGAAGTGCTAAGCACAATGTGCATTTGAACAGGATTCATGGGTGATTTGAATGCATTCCTTCAAGACTGAGAAGCACATCTCATCGCAAGAAAAAAATAGTAACACTGTGTAGTAATCACTAGATGTTGTTCACTAGACTTATTGTGGTGCAATATATGCAAAATCAAACATTGTAATATACAGTCAGGCGCCACATAACAATTTTTGATCCAGGATGGACTGCATATATGATGGTAGTTGCGTAAGATTGTAACAGCGCCAAAAAAATGTATATTAGCCATCGCAACGTTGTATTAATAGCACAGAGGTTGCAAAAATCAGCAAGACTGGGACTGAGAGGCAAACAGCTTGAACCTGGTGTGGCTGAGGAGCGCCTCGAGGTGGTCCCTGAGGAATGGACTAGGGCAGAGTTAGTGCCAGAACAGGAACCCAAAGCTGGAGAAGAGGCAAGAGAAAGGGGAAATGCAGGAGAAAAAGATGAACCCCCAAGAAAATTCAGTGAAAAGTGTTAGAAGCTTTTGTTCCTTAAAAAGTGAGCTTAGCTGGTTTGGCTCAGTGGGTAGAGAGCCAGCATGTGGAATGAAGGGTCCTGGGTTCGATTCCAGTCAAGGGCACGTACCTTGGTTGCTGGCTCAATCCCCAGCCCTGGTTGGGGTGCGTGCAGA
The DNA here is from genome assembly GCA_963693515.1 of Pipistrellus nathusii. Classification (NCBI taxonomy): domain Eukaryota; kingdom Metazoa; phylum Chordata; class Mammalia; order Chiroptera; family Vespertilionidae; genus Pipistrellus; species Pipistrellus nathusii. The sequence continues at coordinate 14,116,713 of OY882875.1, forward strand.
AAGCTACTTAGACATGTGCCCTGACCAGGAATCGAACTGTGACCTCCTGGCTCATAGGTCGTATAAGTCGATGCTCAATCACTGAGCCACACTAGCCAAGCTGAAGCACACATTCTTAACTTTGACACAGTCCAATTTATTAAAAAATACTATTATTTTGGCCATTTTGCTTTTTAGTGTTCTCGGAAATCATTGCCTAATCCAAAATTACGGAAATTTGTATCTATGTTTTCTTCTGAGTCTTACAGTTTTACCTCTTAGGTAAGGTCTGTGATCCATTTTGATGAACTCATCTTTTTTTTTTTTAATATATTTTATTGATTTTTAACAGAGTTTCAGAAACGGAGAGAGATAGAGAGCTAGAAACATCGATGAGAGAAACATCGACCAGCTGCCTCTTGCACACCCCCTACTGGGGATGTGCCCGCAACCAACGTACATGCCCTTGACCGGAATCGAACCTGGGACCTTTCAGTCCGCAGACCGACACTCTACCACTGAGCCAAACCGGCTTCGGCATGATGAACTCATCTTGATCTACGGGGATGTTTTGATCTACGGGGATGTCTTGATCTATGGTGAGGTAGGGGTCCAACTTCTTTCTCTCATGGTTGGACACCCTGTTGTCGCAGCACCATCTGGCAGGAAGGCTAGTCTTTCCCATTGATCTGTCCGGGTGCCCTGCACTTACAGCTTTTATCTCACCAAACTGTCCTCCAAAGAGGCTGCTCTAGTAGATACTCCCACCCCCAGGAGCCCAGTGCCTGCCTCTCAGACGGCGCGCTGGAGGTCAGGAAAGGACACTGATAAACGGACGCTCCCCGGGGACACTCACTCGCAGGGGAGGAGTCGGAGTAGGCTTGGAAGAGAGCGGGCTGAAGAAAGAGGAAATGTTTCTTTCAGAGGAAAATGCGGGGGAATATAAATTCTGAGTGGCTGTGCCTGAATTGAAAGCCCTGCCCTGCCCCTTACCAGCTGTGTCACCTTGGACAGATACCAACCCTACTTGCCTCATTTGCATTCCGTTAAGCAAAGATAGTGACCATGCACCTTTGCAGAGGTGCCGTCTAGGCAAATGTCCCAGTCAGTCTATGACAGGCCGACATAGGGCGGCGATGGTGACATTCCTGTATGTGCTGTACGTAGGGGGCCCGGGTCATGTGACGGTGGGGGGTGGGCGTCACAGTGGGGTGGTGTTGGAGTCATTTGGTGTGAGTTCTAATGACTGATCATGTGTAGAAACTTGGCTCCACTGGGATGTGTCATTGTCACCCAGAGCAAGGCGGCACTTGAAGCATTTGCCGTGACATGTTAAGAGGGGGAGAGGATGTGACAGACTGAATGTGACAGCGAGACAAATCCCGAGTGACATGATGGGATGAGTGCAGGGAGGCAGGCTCAGCAGGCAAACGTGGGGGCCCACCAGGGGTGCCCTGTCCCCTCTCTCAGGGGGCCGGGAGGGGGGGCGCTTTCCTCACGGGAGGGGGGTTTTGTGCGGTATCTCTACGGAGCTGCCGCTCAAGTACCTCCGGTGTTGTCACCCGCGGCTCCGGGAAAGAACCTGCTGGAAATGTGTGCAAAGCGGGCGGGGTGGAATCCGGACTGGTTTCTCCTCTTCTTGGCTTTCGTCTTCAGAGTGGCTGATAAAAACAGAATGGCAGAATCGAAACCTAAGAATTTCTTCCTCCTCCTCTCTGTCCCCTGGGGAGGGAAGAGTGGCATAAATGCCACATCTCATTAAGTTTTTCCAAGCTCAGACGGGCAGAGTGGTCCCACATGGGAGGCAGGCAGGGGGGCGTGGGGAGGCTGCAGGAAAGATCTGTCCAAGGCCATGGAGGCCTGCTCTGCAGCAAATGAAATAAGGGGGAACAAAGGATGTGAGGTAATAGCTGCTTTTATTAAAATGATATCAGAAGGGCGACAGGGACAGGAAGTTGGTAGATGTGGGGACAAGAGAGAGTGGCAGAGACAAGACGGCAGACCTATTAAAGTTGCTGTGGAAGAATCGGCTCTCGGGGAAAGACTGCTTTTGGTACCCCATGAAGCTGAAATACTGAGGTCTGCATCATGGGTGGGAATCTGATTGCCCTTGACCTCAGATGACTTAAAACCCAAGGCATAAAAGACTGGCATCAATATTGGCATGAATAAGGGAAATGAGGACTATTTTTTCTGAGCTCAAACAGATGAAAGAATTAAAACCCCCATCCAAAGTGTAAGCCTGGGAGAGAAGATAAATACCCTAGTGACCCACATGTAAAACAGTCCATACAAAGGAGTGGGGAGTGGGGTTTGAGGTTAATGGAGGGTCATCTTGCCGATGCCACCCTGGAGGATAACAGCCACAGCTCCCCGTGGGCGTCACCGAGCATTGTCCACTCCCTCTAGGGTGGGAGGGGGAGGCTGGAGGGTGTGGGGCGTCATAGCAGCAGACTGGCCTGGGCTCCAGCAGGGTAGGGACACCCCCTGCTGATGAAGCAGTAGGGATAGGAAGCCCAGCCCTGGCCTTAGAGAAGGGAGAGGAAATAAGGATGGAAGTGTAGTGCGTGTGATATTGGGGTGACCACAGGAGGGCAGCAGCGGACATCTAGGTTCCGCCCCACCATCTAGAAAACTGTGGGGTTCTGGGACTTAAAAGTCGCACAGCCAGACTCTGGGGCAAGGCTGACTTTAGTCAACTAGAGACCCTGCTGTGGCCACCTAGACAAATCCTTCCAGCCAGGGAAGGGGTGCAGGCTCCTTGAACCTTGTCCAGTCCTGAGCTCTGGGTGTTTGCAGGGAAGCCGAGTAGTGAGTTAGTGTTAAAAAAGAAAAAAGAAAAAAAAAGCATCCAGCGAAATAAGGGCTTGGGTAGCACCCGCTGCCTCTGTCACTTCCGCATGAATTTCTTGTTGAGGAGGAAGATGAGGAGGTTGACGTTGACCTTGGCCTTGCTGAAGAGTTTCATGACGGCCACACCCTCGTACTGGAGCTGCAGGAGGTCCTGGGAGAAAGGGAAGGGGCAGGGAGGAGAGGTTAAAGGTTCTTTACTGCGGCCCCGCCAGTCTATGAAACATCTCAGAGCCTTACACAGTCATCCGGGGGCACTGGCCTCCGCACCTCACTTCACAGATGAGGAAACCAAGGCCCGGGACATGACCAAATGCCAATTCCAGCAGAGTCGGGGTCTGAAACCAGTTTTCTCATTCAAAAGGCAAAACAGCCCAGCCAGTGTGGCTCTGTGGTTGGGTGTCCATCTAAGAACCAGGAGGTCGAGGGTCAATTCCTGGTCAGGGCACATGCCCAGGTTGCAGGCTTGATCCCCAGTAAGGGATGTGCAGGAGGAAGGTGATCAGTGGTTCTCTCTCATCATGGATGTTTCTATCTCTCACTCCCTCTCCCTTCCACTCTGAAATCAATTAAAAAAAAAAAAAAAGTAAAATAAAAGCCAAAACAGCAGAACAAAAAGATTTTTTTGTTTTGTTTTGTTAATTCTTACCCAAGGATATATTTTTAAAAATATATATTTTATTGATTTTATACAGAAAGGAAGGGAGAGAGATAGAGAGTTAGAAACATCGATGAGAGAGAATCATCAATCAGCTGCCTCTTGCACACCCCCTACTGGGGATGTGCCCGCAACCAAGGTACATGCCCTTGACCGGAATCAAACCCAGGACCCTTCAGTCCCCAAGCCGACGCTCTATCCATTGAGCCAAACCTGTCCCGGCACCCAAGGATATTTTTTCCATTGACTTCTAGAGAGAGTGGAAGGGAGGGAGACAGAGGAACATCCATGTGAGAGAGACACACCCACTGCTTGCCTCCCTCACACACTCCAACTATGCCGAGGATCGAGGCTGCGACCCTTCAGTTAGCTGGCTGGCACTCTAACCACTGACCAAAACTGGCCAGGGCAGCAAAAAGATTTGGATTGAAAACCACTGCTTTCCTGAATGGTCTCTGATTTAGGCTGCTTTCTTAACCTTTTATCCTCAGAGCCTGTAAAACAGGCATAATGCTTCAGAGCTGTGGAGAGGATTAAACGAGATAACGTGCCAAGTCCCTGACTTGCCATAGGGCTTCACGTATTAATCCTACTTCTGACGTTGCCAGCCCGGTCATTCTCCTGATGCGTGGCAGGGGGTCTGCAAAGACCCTCTCCCTTTTCTTCAGGAACCGGCGATGCTGATCGGGTGGGGAACAGAGCGGATGTCACCTGGGGCCGGCCCACGTCATGAGGCTCGCACCTACAGCCTGGTCGGTGTCTTGAGGCTCATGAGGGCGCCCCCTCACCTGATAGTGAAGCTGAAATCGCTCCATGTCCACGCCCAGGAACTTGGCATTCACTTCGAACTTTCCCGCCTCATCTCCAGGACTGATGTCGAAGATCACATTTCTGAAGCTATCAGGAACAGGATTCAAGGTGGGGGCTTTTGCCTCTTTCCAGGGTCACAGTCCCACTCTCTCACCCACGGCTCCTCACCCCGGGCAGTGCCGTGGCACCGAAGCCCAGCCCTCTCCTCTGCCATCCCAGGGCCCACCATCCTGCCTCTATCTGCCCGGCCCCAATCACATGTTCTCTCCTCTGGGAACCTTTCCCAGGGTCCTCGCCTGGCCATGGGGTGTCTAGAACCACGCCCACTGCCTTCAACTTTCTGTGTGGAGATGGCCAACCCCCCACCATTCCAACAGCTCCTTCAAGGCAAGGACCATCCTTCTCCTCCCCTCCTATCTGGAGCCCAGCCCGGACTCCACCCCCAGATAACGGGACAGGACCTCCTGCCCGCCGAAGAAACATACTGAGAGGTGGGGAGATCCTCAATTTCCACCAAGACACCTTTCTCCAGGAGCTGGGCTGCAGTGTAATGAAGAGACAGCTGCTTCTTCCCTTTCCCAGAACTCCTGATTAAACAGAGGCCCCAGAGAATTAATCCAATAAACTCCTCGGCACTAAAGACAGTGTACTTTCTGTGGCTGGTAGGGAGGAAATTAGACCCTGAGGGACACTTCTCACTGGTGGGAGACACAGGAGGGGCTGCACCTGAGCCCAAGACTCTGCAGGGGAGACCAAAAGCCCGAGTGAGGAGGGGCCGTGCTGTGCCGGAGTGAATGCCCCTCTGCCAGCTGGTAGAGAGCGGGGCAAAGGTCAGCCTGGGCAGGGTGAGAGGTCACACTGAAGAAGGAGGCACCTACTTGGACCCGGGGCCCAGGTGGTCCAGGCAGGCCCGGATGTACTGGCTGTAGTAGTCGCCCTGCTCCTCGTAGAAGCTGGTCTTGGCGTGCAGGCCCTGGAGCGTGGCCCGGAGCTTCACCAGCTCGGCCTGCCGCCGCTGCCGGTGCCGGCGCTGGTTACGGATGTCCTGGGGTAGGGGAGGCACGGGAGGGGGTGTTGGCCCTTCCTGGCAGGAGAGCCTCAAGGCCTGACCCAGGCCCAAGAACAACTCCTGCACCTCCAGGAAGAGCAGGAAGAGGGAGATTCCAAGGCTACTTTTCCTCAGAGGGGGACAATCTCAAGGATGCCATCCCAAACCTTCAGAGGATGGCCTTCCCCGCTGAGGAGTGACTGTCTCAAAGCTTCCTAATTCTCAGGAAAAGAGGGTGCGCGCAAACCTCCTTCCCTGACCAAGTCTAAGCCCTTTCTCTCCAACAGGAGCCTTTGGAGGCCCAGCGGCCGTCCCCTGGGTGGTGACGATTTTGGGTGGGCACTTCCCAGGGAGAGGCCTGCCCTTGAGGTGCCAATACTATGCACATGTGTGCATGCACACACACAAGCACACGTGTACACACACGCACACACACACACGCACGCGCGCACACACACACACACACACACACACGCACACGCACACGCACACGCACACACACTGCCCAGGCCCAGGCCGTTACCTTGGCCAGTTCGTCCACCAGCCCCTGGTAGCCATCGCTGGCGCTGACCAGCCCCAGGCCCTCCAGCCGGCGCAGGTTCCGCAGGGCGCGCCGCTGCTTCTCCGCCAGCGGCAGGAGGGCGTCCGCCTTCAGGGAGCGGCGGTGCCGGAGGGGCTCCGCGTTCTGGGCCTCACAGGCCTGGCGCCAGCACATCAGCCGCTTGTGCGCTGCTTCCTGGGGGCACAGGTGCTGCCTTAAGGTCTGTCTGGCCCCACCGTCCGTCCCCCCGCCAGGGCGGGCCCAGAGGCCCCAGCAGCAGAGGGGCACTTCGGGACGTTGTCAGGAGCGGCCCCAGAGCCCAGCTCCTGGGTGGCTTGTGAAGAACATGGGGTGTAACATCATAGACATGGAAGCCTCATGGGTCACTGGGAGGAGCAGAGGCTCACGGGAGACCCCAGGGAAGTACAGCAGAAAGGACTCCGGACAGACACTGGCTGCGACTTCCCAACACGGGCGCTGTGATGCGCCAGGGTGTGTGGGGCATCTCCCTCCTGTCCTGGGTGCCGGGACGTGCCTCTACCGCCATCCCAACTGTTCTCTGGAGAGCCCTGGCTGAGTCTTCACTCCGGCCCCTGGCCCCCCACCCTCTTACCACTTTCTCCGGCCTCCAGGCCTCCAAGCGCCCACCCCCTCGGCCCAGCACCAGCCTCTGGCGCGCATTCAGGTCACCTGCCCAGACCGCCTCCTGGCACCCCCAGCACCGGCCTGGGGTCAGGGGCTGGTGTCCCGCAGAGCTCACCCCTGCTTCAGCGGGGAGCGGGGAGGAAGGGGGAGTCCCCGGACTCTGCAGCCAGAGGCTCCCCACAGCGAGGGCTGCTCTTCTCAGCCTGTGGGTCTCTGGGGTCAGGGGCAAAGGCCTTGGCCCACCAGAGTTCTCCTTACTGGTGAGCAGCGGTGTCTGCTTGTGGTAGGTTATGGGTGGGGTCCCGGGGGAGGAATCGGCAGTGCCGGTGGCGTGAGGTGGAGACGAACAATACAGTACCTGTGAGCTGGACACTGACAGGGACAACATCTCCTTGACGGAGTCCCCAGGGTGGAACTGCATGATGTCGGCCAGTAACTGCTTGGTGCTGTAGGAGGAGTGGGGTGAAGGGGAAAGGTGAGGGGCAGGGGAAGGGTCTGGATGTGGGGTAGCTAGAGAGCTGACAGTAAGTGGGCCCCGCCTAGCACCATGGCTGCCAGGGACACTAGGGAGGGAGGAGAGCAAGGGGGAGTGTGCGAGGAGAAGGCAACGAGGAGGGAGACCCTGTGGTGCAGGAAGCGCTACCACCATGGGAACATTCTGTGCTCTTCCACCTCTGTGTCCTCTGCCTGCGGGGCCCTCCCACAAAGTGTCTGCCTTTGAGTTTTTTGGCTGAAGTTCGCACTTGCTCCTCTGTGAGACCTTTCCCAACCCAGGTGTCCTTCTCCTCAGCCCTCAATGAACCGGACACCGCCTCCCTCTTGGTGGCTCTGGCTGGGTGTCCACCCCTGACCTGACCCCGCTGCAAGGCTGTGGATGGCAAGACAGAGCCGGTTTCCAGGTGAATGAATGAGGGGCTGCCTTGCTGGCAGGGAGACCGAGGTGGTGACTCGGCTCCTCTTCTGCCCGAAGACCAGTCCAGCCCTTTGTGAGCCTCTCACACTTTTTATTTTTATTTATTTTTAAAATATATTTTATTGAATTTTTACAGAAAGAAAGGGAGAGAGATAGAGAGCTAGAAACGTCAATGAGAGAGAAACATCAACCAGCTGCCTCCTGCACACCTCCTACCGGGGATGTGCCCTCAACCAATGTACATGCCCTTGACTGGAATCGAACCTGGGACCCTTCAGTCCACAGACCAATGCTCTACCACTGAGCCAAACCGGTTTCGGCGCCTCTTTCACTTTAAAAAAAATATATTTTATTGATTTTTTACAGAGAGGAAGGGAAAGGGATAGAGAGCCAGAAACATTGATGAGAGAGAAACATCGACCAGCTGCCTTCTGCACAACCCCCACCGGGGATGTGCCTGCAACCAAGGTACATGCCCTTGACCGGAATCAAACCTGGGACCTTTCAGTCTGCAGGCCGACGCTCTACCCACTGAGCCAAACCGGTTCCTGCCCTCTCTCACTTAAAAAAAAAAAAAAAAAAAAAAAAAATATATATATATATATATATATATATATTTGTATATATATATATTTTTTATATATATTTATATATATATATAAATATATATATATATATATATTGTATTAATTTCAGAGAGAGAGGGGGAAAGAGACAGAAATACCAACTGGCTGCTTCCTGCACCCTCCCTACTGGGGACCAAACCTGAAACCTGGCATGTGCCCTGACCAGGAATTGAACCGATGACCTCTTGGTTCATGGGTCAATGCTTAACCACTGAGTCACACTGGCAGGGCCTCCCTCACTTTTTTTTTTTTTTTTTTTTAATATATTTTATTGATTTCTGTACAGAGAGAAAGGAAGAGAGATAGTTAGAAACATCAATGAGAGAGAGTCATTGATCAGCTGCCCCTTGCACACCCCCTGCTGGGGATATGCCCGCAACCAAGGTACATGCCCTTGACTGGAATCGAACCCAGGGCCCTTCAGACCCCAAGCCGACGCTCTATCCATTGAGCCAAACCGGTCCCGGCGCCTCCCTCACTTTTGCAGAACTGGGGGAAGCAAGCTCCAGGCCCATGTTGGACCATCCCTTGGCAACAACAGGAATTAGAACCGTGAGCTTCACAACCAACTGGCTGTGCGGCTCTGGGCCAATCGCTTAACCTCGAGTTTCTTTCCGCAAGTGGGAAGCAGCCCGTTGCTCAGGTGAAATGATAACATGAAAAAGCATCGGATCGACAGCACAACCACACACAAAGGTCTGCTGCTGCCAACGTCCTAACCCCTCCTTTGCCTTCAGCAGAAGCTGGCTGCCGGGGGAGGCAGCTGAGCGGCAGTAAGGGGAATGCGTTAGGCTCGCGGAGAAGAGGACAGGAGAGCCCAGGAGGGAGGTGGGCTGGCCACTTCTGTGCAGGCCATTTTACTGGCCTGAGCGGGAAAGCTCAGGGGGCAGGGCCGTGGCCACGCCCACTCACCTCAGGAGAAGGCTCCGGGCACTGGTATCCTCAGCGTCCGTCTCTAGCCCTTCAAACTTGTTGGTAAGCGTCAGGGACACCTCCAGCTTGCTCAGATCCACGCTCCCATCGGCGGCTACGTTTTCCCCTGAGGTGGGGGGAGAAAAGGGAGAGATAAGCATACACATCCACACGCAGAGACAGGGTCACAGTGGACACTGCTCCACGCACCCCTCTTCCAGGAAGCTTTCTCACACTGATCCCGGCACCTCAACCCTGAGCACCAAGGGGAGGGCTGTCACCCACAGAGCTCACCCTTGTGTCACTGGAGACATGTCTCCCCAGCTGTACCTCCCTGAGCCTAGAGCTCCTAGCTCTCTCCTATCTGTCAGCACCTCCAATCTGCCTACCCCAATCCATAACTCCTGAAATCCTGAGCAAAACATCGATTGGCTGCCTCCTGCACGGCCCCCGCCAGGGATTGAGCCTGAAACCTGGGCAGGTGCCTTGATTGGGAATTGAACTGGCAACCTCTCAGTGCACGAGACAATGCCCAACCAACTGAGCCACACCAGACAGGGCTAGCTCATGCGACTTAATTGGCCACTTATATGATGGCATGTGTCTCTACTGTCTTCCCACTCTCTCTGTATCAGTCTGTGACCACGTGTCCACCTCCCAATGAGAGGGAGAGGGAGGAGGAGCGGTAACCAGCTTCCCGGCACACGTCGTTGGCTGCACAAAAACTCTAGAGGGCAGGTGAGCATGCCCATCCCTCCCTGCAGGCCCCCAGGGCCCAGCACGCACCGATGAGGTCAGGGACAGTGGGCAGCTCCCCAAGGTCCTCCAGGAGCTCGTGGAGGGGGTCACGGTGATCAGGAGCGATCCAGTCCTGGTGCTCCAGCAACAGCTGCGGCATGGAGGCAGGGTCTGAGCCAGGCCTTGCTCCAAGGGTCAGCCCCCCACCCATCGTGGACTCCCACAGCCCTGCCGCCTGCCCAGACCCCCAGGTTGCGGCCCCTCACCCTGTGGGTGTTGACCAGCTCCCCCACGGTGATGTACACGGTGGGTTTAGACACGGCCACCGTGTCTGAGTACTCGTCCATCGCAAAGCGCTCTTCTGGCTCGGGCACTTGGCAGGCTCGGCAGACGAACCTCCTGTCTCCACAGGGCAGGGGGGGCATATGAGGGGGGCGGGTCAGCACCTCCTTGGGCCTCTGGCCCCCTCCAGTGACCGGCCAAGCCAGCTCTGATCTCCAGTCTCAGCTCCACCCTCTGTCCTGCCTCTCTCTCTCCCAGTTTCCCCCAAACCACTTCCTCAATAGTCCCCTTTCCCTCCGCTGGGGTGTGCTTCCAACAACCTCCCCTCCAGCCCACAACTATCCTCTTCACCTCATGCCTCTCTTCCTCGTGGATTCCCGAGACGGGAAGTGGGACGTGAGTTCAGAGGAGGAGGAAAAGGGCACGGAGAGGAGCAGGGTGCCAGGACTCTAGACCTGAACTTGAAGTGCGTCTCCTCCAGATAGTCGTTCAAGACTTGCAGGTGCCGGCTCTCCCCTGAGAAGGTCTTGCCCGCTGCGGCGTGCTGCAGGAGCTGAGCCACGGCCCCCAGGGTGTGGCGCTGGGGGGCGGCCAGGGCCCCGCCCGCTGCCATGGCCACAATGTCAAAGGCGTCGGGGGCCACCACCGCGGGGTTCAGGAATCGGTAGTACAGCAGGTTCCCTACCACCTGAGGGCAGAGGAGACATCTCAGCAGCGCCCCAGGCTCTGCCTTGGCAGCCCAGCCCCACCTGCCCAGCTCACTGGGCTAGAAAGGCCCACCAGGACCTAGAGCAGGCTGGCAACTTGATCAAGGTCACACAGCAAACTTGAGGGAGAGGTAGGACTAGAACCCAGGTTTCCCGACAAGTCTAGGGTCGTCAGTTCATGTCCCAGTTACCTGTCCGTCTTCCACCTGAAGCCCTGCTGGTAAGCCAGGGTCCATTTCACTTCCTACATTTTTAGAGGGCAGGGTTTTCTTGTCCTCTTGTCTCAGTCTAGCTCACAGGCACCACTGGGCAAAGGACAGCCCGGGCGGCTGGGAGGACAGACACTTGCCTTATAGATTTCGTTTTCCGTGGCGTCAGGGAACTTCTCTGCCAGAGTCGTCTTCAGGACCTTGGCCACATAGCGCATCCCGTAGCTGGGGACAAGGCAATTGGTGAGCTGTGTTCCTGCCCCTTTCCACCGGAGTTCAGAGCAGCGGGTCAGGAGTGCCCCCACCCCCCGGCAGGCTCAGCCACACTGGAGTTCAGCACCAGCACTGACCCTCCTCAGCCAGCTCCCCGATGCCCTCCTCCAAACATCTCTGGGTCTTGTCCCTCCCTCATGCCCTGTGTCCGTAACCCCAGACCAGGGCCCTTACCCACTAGGCTCTCAGTTTCCCACCGGGCCTGTGAAGAACATATATACAATAATATGTCCCCATAATCACTTGATGTTTCCTCTGTGGCTCCAGTGAGTCCTGACAAGCCACATGCAGACCTGCGTCTGGATTCCAGCTCTGCCTCTGGCAGGGTGTCTGTGCACTCTCTCCCTGCACTTCCTAGAAGCCCTAGGGCACCCCCAGCCACATCCCTTCATCCTGCCCACCCCTCAGGACTGCTCTGCTCTTCCCATCACGGCCTGGCCGGGGCAGGGCAGGGCTGTTGCACATACGGAATTTGGTCCACAGACGAGATGATGGCTACGAGGAATTTGTCAGTCACAGCGAGGAGGCTGCGAAGGGAGATGTCCAGTCGTCTCTGAACCTCAGGGTGGCTCAAGGCCTGCTCTGGGGTGACGCTGTAGGGGAGGTGGCTGTGGGCAGAGAGAGACAAGGTATCAGCCAGAGTCCCCCTCCCAGGGCCTCTCCTCCTAAGGTCTTCTCCCTTAAGCTCTTCATCTAACAACAGGACTGCATGCACACACATGCTAAGGGCCGCCCAGCATGCTTCAGGGGATCAGGCCAAAATAAGGAAAAGGACTCAGAAGGGACTGGGTCCATGTGAGTGGAAAGTAAAGGAAGAGCTGGAATAGGCATGGGAGGTGGAAAAGTGCAGAAGAGAACGGAGAACCTGGAGCCTGTGGGAAGTCTCCCGAGGGGAACTGAGGACACCAGGGCTGCGGGCACTTAGGCTTTGGCAGTCAGAGCAACAGGGAAAGCTGGGCCAGGGCCTGTGTGCCACCGCGAGAAGCCACCAGCACTGCCTGCCTCCCTCAGTGGCTCCCTTCCCTAGAACCTATGCACCTGAGTAATGCCTCCAATCTGTAAGGCCAGCCTATTTCTCCATATCTCATTTGCCTACTCATCATAAATCTGGATATTCATCTATACCCCTATCAATAAGGAGTCCATATCCCAACTCCTAACAAATCTGACGTATCATTTACCAGCACTGACACAGCAATCAGACAAATCTGCATACTCATCTGTGCTGCTCTTTCTATGTCAAGCACACCAGGTCCAGTGTCATTTGTGTCAGTCCCACATTAATTACCAGAGGAGGTCTGAAAGGCTACCTTATTTCAACCTATAGGGCTGGTGTCGCATTTGAATAATCAGCATGCTCATTTACATGCCACCTTCAAAGCACACCCACGCTTCCCCCGCGTGGGGCCCAAGCCAGAGCTGATCAAAGAGCGCTCTCCCTGTCCTCTGCCCACCTGCTCACCTGCGCTGCCCTGTCTGGGCCTCGGTCTGGTTGACCCAGCTCTTGTAGATGTGCACAGGGTCCGTGTGGATGCTCAGCATCTTGTCCTCCAGCACGTCCTGGATTACCTTGCTCAGGATCTCCCTCAGGGCGCTCTGTCCGCGCCTGTTACGGTAGAATCTCACCACCAGCCTCACCACAGTTGGGTTGCCTGTCACCATGTCCTGGGGCTGTTCTACCTTTGACCTATGGGAGGAAGTTCAAGAGGTCATCGAAGCTGGCCTCGTGCCTGTGTAGGACAAACAGTTGCTTTTCTTTGTTGAGATTTTTGGCTCTTTGAAGCCTGCTCCGGTGTCCCTCCTCCTAGAAATGACCTGTTATCTCCAGCTCATCTTTTGTGCGAAGATGTCAGCCCATGTCCTCCCGCTGTGCTGTCCTAGGAGATGTCTGACAGTCACTCCATGGGAGGCAGAGAAAAGAGGTCTTCGGATACCATTTCTACCCTCAACCCTCAACAAATGGCTCCCTTGTGAAGGAACCAACAGCGGCATCTCCTAACCCGTGCTCTTCCCCTTTCTTTGCATCTGGAACCTACTTGATTTCCTCCTGCAGCGCCGTCCTGAACAGCTGGAGCAGGAGATAGGCCTCGCGGCGGTTGGAGGCATAGTTGTACAGACTGAAAATCACAGACTCCATGAACTTGGTGGTTTTATTCTGCGGCATCTGGAAGATCAGCTTGGCCAGGTAGATGGGCTGAGTCTGCAAGCAATGGGGGAGATGGGCATGACTGCTCACGCACCTTAAGGACCAGGATCAGAGAAAGGACGGTTTTCCTGATGAGAACTTGGAATGGAGAAAGCGCTGTCACATTTTCTCTTAGCATTGCAGACAAATGGGAGGAACGGTCTCTTCGTCGGGGGAGGGGGGGAGGGAGAAGGCATTAGGACTATGGGAAAGGACACCTCACACGGAGGCAAAAGCACTGGCAGGCCTCAAGGTCCCAGAGCCTCAGGAGATGGTGGAGACATCTCCTTCCAAAGTCCTCTGCTCACCTGGAGCAGGTAAAAGAGGTGCTGGTAAGCTTCTAGCTTCTGCCGTTTCTCTTTACTCAGCGCCTTTAGTCCCTTCTGCTTGTCCAGAACCATCATGTCCGACAGCTGTTCCTTGTTCTTCTTGGTCAGCTTCTTGCAGTGGAGGACCACCTCCTGTGGGGGGGGGGGGGAGGGGGAGGAGGAAGGGGAGGAGGTGGGGAGGAGAGCGGATGACACAACCAGCCCGGGCCAGCCCGGAGCACAGAACATATGGTCTAGAATCAGCGGCTGGAAGAGCCAGGGCTTTCTGCTGTTCAAGGTCTTCAAGGCATGAGCCAAGGGAGCTAAGCAGTTCTAGGGTGAGGAGGGGCCCCTCCTTCTGCCCCAAAACTCCACCTGGCACCCCTGCTCTCACAGGGTGAGTACCCAGAGAGGACTGGGTTGCCAGGCTGAGGCATCATGTCTACTGATTTTTTTTTTTTTAGTTTTTTTAATACATATTATTAAAAATATATATTTTTAATATATATTATTTTTTTTAATATATATTATTGATATTTTACAGAGAGTAAAGGAGAGGGATAGAGAGTCAGAAACATCGATGAGAGAGAAAAATCAATCAGCTGCCTCCTGCACACCGTCTACTGGGGATGTGCCTGCAACCAAGGTACATGCCCTTGACCAGAATTGAACCTGGGACCATTGAGTCCGCAGGCCAATGCTCTATCCACTGAGCCAAACTGACTTTGGCATGTCCACTGGTTTTGCTGTTAGTTCTTCTTCTTTTTTGAATTTATTTGAACCAAAACTGATAATAATTACCAGGAAGCAAGACCTAAAATGCTCTCCTGTTAGTTCTTATTGGACTGTTATACAAATTTAAGTAGAGATATCATTTCTATCCCACCCCTGCGTAATTGTATGGTAATGGGCCCTCTCATTATTTCCACTTTACTAAAGAGGAAACAGACTCAGAGGTTAATCACCAGCCCACAGTGCCTGGCATCGGCAGAGCCAGGCATTCCAATTGCATGTCCAATGCTCTTTCTACTATATCACGTGTCCAACAAATTACGAGGGCAGAGGACCCCTGGACCAGGGACCTGAGCAAGGAGATGAAATCCAGACACTTAACAATAGCGGATTGGCAACCACAGAGTGTCACTCTCACGGCTCCGGAAGCAGCCGGATTTGGGGCAGGCCCCTCACCTGCAGGGTGATCCGGTTCTTCACCAGCAGGCCAATCTTGATGTCCATGAGGTTGAGGTCCTGCTCTAGCTGCTGGTTGGACCGGATCGTCCTGACCACCTCTTCCTGGAGCTTTAGCAGCTCTGCCTCAGCCAAGAAGTCCTGCTGGCTTTGATTCAAGAGGTGGACAAATCTGCGCACCACGCTGAGCGGGGGGTGGGGCGTGTGGACTGGCAGGAAGGAAAGAGGAGGCATCAGGATCAGAATGCGCTCACCACCCACCCCCTACCCTAGTCATGCTACCCTCAGTCCCCCTTCTGGTTACAGCCAACAGGCCCCAGACCCCCTGTGGTTCTGCCTGTAGCTGGAGGACAATGGGCAGCCTCCCAATCGGTCCTGTCCCTGACCTCCTCCGTAACCAGGCATGATGAGGACGAGCTGTCCTCCCACGCCGGTGGACTCACCCCCATAGGGGCCTATCCTAGTGATGGCCACACCGAAGTCAGAGCCCCAGCTCCCTCGGATGATACCTCTGGGCCCACCTATTCCGATTTACTGCCCACTTCTGCTGAGCTAACTTGCTCTCATCCTTCATCCCAAGTTCATTTTCACCTATCAGCCTCTGGCCCTCTAGGGAGAGGAGGAAGGTCCTTTTCTTTCCGGGTGGCTTTGGCGGTAGCAACAGGAAGATAACGAGCGCCCGGAATCTAATGCACCTGATCAGAGGAGCTGTCCCGTGAGCAGGCTTTCTGTTACTGGGGTGGGCAGGGCGGCTTCTGTCACCACACCCATTCGACACTCCTGCAGACAACCTGTACCTCCCCCTTACCTGCTGTGCAGCCCCAGGAGCAATATCTAGACCTGCCGGACTCTGGGGGGATCCCCGGCTCTCCCATCAAACTGGGGGATCCCCCAAGGCAGGGGCATCTGCTCACTGTCCTGCCCACTCCAGGCCCTCAGGCATGCTGGAGGTTTGGGACAGCAGCAGCCAATGAGAGGAAAGGGCACAGAGGGCCAGATAACTTCGCCAGGACCCCACTTTGCAAGTGGTGGGGTGGGGTGACATTCTCCCTGAAAACCATCAGACTCAGGAGGGAAAACCAGGCAGCCCCCTCGGCGCAGAGCGCGGCCGGCAGCTCACCCAGCATCCTGTAGTCGTCCCGGGCCTTCCTCGCTCGGAAAAAGGCCTGGATCTTCACCACAGCGTTAACCTGCCGCGAACACAGACAGAAAAGGGATCGCTGACTGCCCTCGCCCTGGTTTCCTGGGTAACGGCTGGGAATAGGGACAGGGCGAGGAGGACGACACTCACATTCTTCTGGAAGTAGCCCAGACGCCTCCGGTATCGCCTCCGAGCTGCCCACATCCGGGCCCAAGCCTGGATCTGGGGAAGGAGACACACTGCCCTCAGACCCAGGGCACTTCAGCCACCTCCCGAGTTCACAAGTCAGTGACAGGACTGAAAGACTGCCCTCGGGGGATCTTTCCAGAGGGACAGGGACCTGGCCGAAGCATGCCCGCTACCTTGATGACGGCATCAACGTTTGCTTTTAAATACTGCAACCGTTCCAAGTACGTCTTCCTCTGTCTGTAACCCCTCCAGAGAGCCTGCACGTTAGGAGAGAAAAGAATTAACCCTGCCTGCTCCCTGTTGGCCCGAGAGGCTTGTAGAAAGCTTGTCCTGGGCCGAAACCGGTTTGGCTCAGTGGTAGAGCGTCCGTCTGCGGACTGGTTCGATTCCGGTCAGGGGCATGTACATTGGTTGCAAGCACATCCCTGGTAGGGGATGTGCAGGAGGCAGCTGGTCAATGTTTCTCTCTCATTGACGTGTCTAGCTCTCTATCTCTCTCCCTTCCTCTCTGTAAAATATCAATAAAATATATTTAAAAAAAGAAAAAAAAAGAAAAAAAAAAGAAAGCTTGTCCTGGGCTCTCCAGGGAAAGTGGAGGGAGAGGGGGAAACTAGCCCTGTTCCCCCAAAACTCCGAATTTCATGGGGGAGGCCAACCACTGGCGCAAAGCCAGCCATGCCCGCTGCCACGTTCCCTGGTACCAGCTCACATTATACAACCAAGCACACGTACCCATGCTCACCAACACCTCCTCGCAGAAACGTAACTAAGGTTCAAGCTTAGAAGAAATTAATAAAGCACACACCTACTCACCAACTTAAGCAAACCATGCACCTCGTCCTCCCCAGATACACTCACCCACGCACTGAGCCCATGAGCCCACCCACAGACATCACACTCCCCGTCATCCCTCACGTGCACAGTCTGGAGGCACACGGCGGCATGGGTGTGAAGTGTGCCGGGCACAGAGCTGCGTGCCCTCCACCTCTACCAGTGGGTACAGGTCACTGAAACTCTCAGCTCACACTTCTCTTTACAGCTATACCATGCAGCTCTGAGTAAATCTTCCCTCCAAGGTCCCCAGTAATTCAGCTGTCAGCCTAATGGCCTCTCCCCATGACTGGTCTGCTACAAAGGGTTCGAGTGACCTCCCTCCTCCATAAACCACAACCGCTTTGGTCTCTAAGACACAAATCTCACGGCTCCCTTCTGTTTCGGTCTATTTCCCAGGGGCCTCTTCCCTTTCACCCCAAGCTTGTCTGACGCTCATTTTCCTAAAGAACCACTTGGACTATGTTTCTCTCAGCCCCAAAGACCCGGAAGTTCTCGTCCAGCTGGCCCCACACTCCCATCTGAATTTTCATTGGTCTCTACCTTCTTAAGGATTCTGGCCGCACCAGATGCTTCACTTTCTTCTAATCATGCTTTATGATTTTCTGTCCATGAGTCTTTGCTTACGCTCCTCCTCACCACCGCCACTCCCCCACCCCCCACCCCAGCCTTATCTTTACCCTCTGAAATTCCTCCTCCTTTTAGGACCCAATCCAATTCCTCCCAGGTGCTCCAGCCCTGGAGTACACTCTGCCATGGCAGGACAACGCTGCGTCTGGGGGTTATGCGCATCCCCTTCAGCCAGTGTCCTCCCAGCCCTTCTCCAGGCCGTCTCTCCTGGCCAGGCCTTGCCCGGCCTAAGGACTGCACTGCCCCTCTGCTGGGGCAGGATGTAAGAGCCGGCTCGGCTGGAGTGATCCCGGAGGCCCCATTTTCATGTCTTTCCTCATCACTCCTTCCTCTCCCACCCCAGGTGCTGCCTGGCAAACCCTCTGGACAGATGCCGAGTAAAAGACACAAGTGGCTCCTCCTTAACCGGGGGCCTCGCAACCTGGATTGTTGGAATTTAGGACTCGGACTGGGTCCTGACCACGGCCAGAGCGTTCAGGCGAGATTACAGTCTCACACCCAAGCAGGCTCGTTTCTGAATCTCTTTTCTCCATCGCTCTGTGCCACCTCCCCCTCTCTGTCTCTCAGGCCAGACCCCGACGGCGCCAGCACCGGTAGCAAATACCTGTCCTCCTCTCACTGTCGGTGTGTTTTTTTTGGCTCCTTGGAAAGTTGGTGTGAAATTCCAGCCCAGGCTCATAGGAGGAATCCCTCTGATTCAGACCTCACTAAATGCTGATGACTAAGGTTCTGTATGGAGTTCTGGGACTGATGCCCTGAACTATAGCAGCTCATAATGGCTACCACCGATGGAGCGCCTGCTGAACGGGGTGCTACATGTAATTTTCCTGTCTAATCCTCACATTATCATTTCCATCATAATGAACGAGGAAACTGAATGCTGGTGAGGGCTGAGCTAGGGTGCTTGAGGTCACAGGACCCAGAAAATATAGGACCAGGAGGCAAACTCCAGCCTCTCATTCCAAAACCTGAGCTCTCAATTACCGCCCACATGCCCTACATCATAATCCATAATCGAGGGCCATTTCCCAGCCTCAGCCTGTGCATCTGGGATGCTCTGAGGATGTCTTTTTGCCTCTACTATCACAAAGTCTAACGTCAGCTGTATTCCAGTGACCAATGAGCTGTCTCACGCCCTTCTCCCACCCCTGCCCAGTGCCCAGTGGCAGCCTTTGCAGATGCCAGGCGTTCGGAGATGTTCATTAAAGTATCTTTACACTGCCAACTCCTCCATGAGGCCCTCCAGGTCACATCTACCTGGGGAGGTCTCTCTTTGCTCAGCTCCCATCATTCCTGGCTTGTAAAGTGCCCAGCCTGAGGTTACAGTCTCACACCCAAGCAGGCTTGTTTCTGAATCTCTTTTCTCCAAAGCTGGAAGGCAGGGGGCCCAAGGCTCTGTGCCACCTCCCCCTCTCTCTCCCAGGACTTAGGCCAGACCCCCTTATTCTTGCAAGAATAAGACTGGGAAGGACCGCTAAAGGGCAGAAGTTCTTTCCCTAAGAGCTATTCCGCCTCTTTCTGTTTAACCACTGCCCTTTCTTCATTCCTCCTATTCTAATAGGAAGTCCTCCTGTAGTCTAAACTCTGATGTCTTACTAAATCATATTCCACTTTCCCCGTGGGGCAGCTAACAAGCAGCTCTCATACTCTCTGGACCGGGATGGTGGTGACAGTGACTAGCACTTATGCCATGTTTCCACCTATCTGCCAGGCACTAATTTAAAGCCTTTAGGATATCATCTCACTGAGTCCTCACAACACCCTCTAAGGTGGGTGCTACCATTTCAGGTTCTATTCTTCAGACGAAGAAACAGCAGGAGTAACCTATCACAAGGGATAGAGCTGGAATGCAAACCCAGGTAGTCTAGGGCCCAATCCACGCTCTTCACCAGTATGTTCAGAGACCAAAAGACCATCCGAAACCCACTCAGCAAAAAGGAAGTAGCAAGGGCCTGGCTGGTATGGCTCAGTGGTTGAGTGTCACCTTGTGAACCAGAAGGTAGAGGTTCGATTCCCGGTCAGGGCACACGCCTGGGTTGAGGGCTCAATCCCCAAGTAGGGGGTGTGCAGGAGGCAGCCAATCAATGATTCTCTCTGATCATTGATATTTTTCTCTCTCCTTCCCTCTCTGAAATCAATAAAAAGATATATGTATTTTTTAATAATAAGTAATATAATAAATAATAAATAAAAATATTTAATAAATAAAAATAAATAATAATAATAATTTAAAAAATATATATATATATATATTTTTTTAAGTAAGTCAGAGGGAACCACGAAGCTCAGATAAGTTCAGGCCCTGAAGTCAGCTGCTACAGGAGGTCAAGGCCAAGCTAGAACCCGGCACCTGGATCTTGATGACGGCTGGGAGCCGGGTCCTCAGAAAGTGCGAGCGCTCAGCAAACTTCTGCCGAACCAGGAAGCCGCGGAGGCGGGCCTGGAGCTGGATGACAAAGCCGAGGTTGGCCTTCCAGAGCTGTTGGCGGTCGTGGGCAGCAGTGACCTTGGTGACAGCTGACTGTGGAGGCGGAAGAGAGCCGGTGGGTGGGAGCTTCTCTCGCAGGGGATCCCTCACCCATGGTCTCCTCCCTTGCAGGGGCCCCGCCAACCTGGATCTCCTCCCGCGTCAGGTGGGAGGTGTTGAGGCAGCAGCCCCGGGGGCGCTCCCAGGTCCCTTGAAAGGTCTGTAGGTGGAAGTAGTAGGCGGTGCCATCCTTCATGTCATGTTGAACCCAGAAGGCTGTGTCCCCTAAGCAGGAGCCAAGTAAGCAGAGAAGGGTCGGTAGAGGCAAGAGGTGGCTAAGGCAGGCTGAGAATAGGGGGTCAGGCTAGGGCCATTACCTTGGCGCCTCTTCTTTGCCATGGCACCTTCCAGGACTCGCTGGTAGCCGTCGGCACAGTCAGGAACCACCCCTCGGAGGGCCACATTGGGGTTCCTCAACACCCGCTCTGTCTGGTCTGCTTTGCCCTCCTTAATGGCCTGGTTGATGGCGGCCACACCAAGAGCCACTGGCAAGGGCATCAGAAAGGCCTGGTCAATTCTTCCCCAAGTCCTCCCCATGGGCCCTGTCCTGCCCACCGGTAAGGGACTTGGAGGAGGACACAGAAACGCCCCGTGTGATGGAGAAGACAGGGACTATCCCAGGATGGATGCAGACACAGCTGTGCTTGAAGAAAAGACCGCAGTCAAGGAAGGCTTCCCGGAGAGACAGCGTGGGGTGAACTGGGTAAAAGGAAGTCAGCTGGTACAGGAGGTCAAGGCCAGGCACAGAACCCCAGGACAGTTTCTTAGGAAGAAAATAAAGTCCAAGAAGTGGAGGTGGTTGATGTAGCACCTGCCTTCCAGTCACTCACAGACAGATGGACAAAGGGACTCCAGACACTGAAAGCTAACATGTTTGTGTCTATTGGCACTGATCCTGCCTATTTTTCCTCAAAACCAGGACTTCTCTACATTCAAGACTAAACGCTCTATATAGCCAGGGCTGATGGGTACAATAGCGAATAGTACACATCTTTGGCCCCCACCTGATTTCACATGCTCACATTGTGGGGGGAAGTGCCACATAGAAGGAGGCAGTGGGGAGACAACGCACTCTCCACCCCTGAGGTTGTCCTGCCCAGGGACTGCTGGGAAATCCAAGCTATGGTCTAAGCAGCAACCCTTCTGTTCTGATTCCAGCCCACTTCCCCGAAGAGGCTGAAAGGGAGATGAAGGTGGCTGGGGAGGCCCTGGTTATCTGGGCTCCTGCCGAGCCCACAGCTCCTCCCCTTCCCTCCACCCTGCTGCCCCCTGCCCGGCCATTTACTCCTCTGAGCTGAGTGTGTGTCCTGGTTGGCTCTGGCCACTTCCTGGCGGATCTCTTCCAGCCACAGCACAGCTCCCGGATCCCTTGTCCCCTGGGAAATGGAGATAGAAGAGCCAGGTTGTCTCCCTGGTTCCCAGGTCCAGCTGCCCAGGGGACCTCACTGCAGGCTGACATTGGGAGCCACGGGGACAGCAGTCTCCCCTGCTCTCCTCCCGCCCTGCTTAGGGATGGCCTGTGCCCCCCGGGACTGCTGCCCTCAGGTTTCTTTCCACCTGTTTTCAGGTTTGCTCCCCCCACATCATCTCAGCTTGGCCACAGCATTCCCAGAACTCTCACACTTACCTCAGTACCCACCACCCTGTCAACAGCTCACTTCCCTGCCCAATGCCCGAGCCATGTCCAGAGAGAGCCAACACCGGAGACTCACCTGCCTGCCCTGCTCCCCATTACCCTGCTTCACGCCTTCTTAGGCCCATCCGATCCTGAGCTTTGCCTTCTCCTTCCCAACCTTCTCTACCACGCAAAGTGCCACATTCTTTAATTCATTTTGTTTTTACCCCCATTCCAGGAGGTATGTAGGACCAGGGCATGTGGTATTTCATAGATGAACTAGAAACCTGAAGCACAAAATGTGTGCAAGGGGCTTGGCCCTCACAGCCGCGGCCAGCTCTCGTAGCCCCAGCTTCGTCCGGTAAGTCGTTCTGCTGTTCGGTCTAATTAGCATATTAGCTCTTATTATATAGAAGGATAAGTAGAGCTCAGAGTCATTAGAGATTTGCAAGAGGTCACATGGTCACTAATGTCAGAGCAGAACATGTCTAACCCAGTTCTCTGGCTCCCAGGCCTGTGCTTGTCCCCGCACAAGGCCTCACTGCTCTGTGCTGGCAACCAGAGCTTCTGGTGGCCATCTCCTCCACGGCCAGCTCACACCCTTCCTACCCCTTCCCTAGAAGGGACTGTCCAATGATGCATACTGGCTACAGTCCTATCCACAAGGGGATGTCCTTCCTGCTCTGATGACCAACCCAGACAGCCCAAACCTCACCTGGGCCTTCCGCCTTTTGGCTGCCACGAGAAGGAGATGGTACCGAGGGGCGACAGGGAGGCTGACATTTTCCAAACCGGCTGAGGGAAGCAGCAGGGCGGATAAGGTCTTCTCAGGGCTGTCCTGGTTCAGAGCCTCATTGATGAGACTGACCGCGAGGACCTCTGGGAAAGAGAACGAGGTGGGCAGAGGGCCCAGACCTACGGCTAAGAGACAGGGCTCCCCGCAGCGGCCATCCTCCCCCTGCCCCAGGCTCCACTTACGATCGGTCTCTTCCTGGACCTGGGCGTTGACCTGGCTCACAGTGGCCTGCAAGTCATTCCAGCTCAAGAAGGCCCCGTTCGCCCCACGCTCCTGTCGCAGCTTCACCAGCGCATCAAAGTAACTGGCAGCAGGCGAGCAACAAGGGCACCATCAGCCAGAATCAGGGGAACTCCCGACCGACTTCCCTCCTGGCCTCCAGGTTCTCTTCTCTCTTCACCCGCTACTCTCAGCCTCCTCTGCTGGTCCCTCCGTGACCTCTAAACACTGGAGAATCCTCAGCCTCGAGCCCTCCTTTCTCCCTTGGTGACCTCATCTCATCTCATGGCTTGAAGCACCAGATTCTACTCACTCCCCAAAGCACGCCCCAAGCCCATGCATAAGCCCCAGCTGCCCCCTTGGCATGTCCGTGTGAATGCCTGATGAGCACCTCAAATCCCCCAGCTCACACCTGACCTCCTGATCCCCCTGCTCAACCTCTGCTTCTCACAGTCCTTCCCTCTCAGAAATTATCCACTTCAGCTGCACAGGCCAAAAATCTGGGAGTCATATGGATCCACTCTCTCTCACATCCCATACCCACTACATATGCAGTTTAACTGTCAATGTATATATCAAATCTGATTCCTTTTCACCACTTCCCCGGCTACTGGCCTAGGCCAAGCCTCCATCGCCTCTGCCTGGATCACTCCAACAGAGGTCTAACAGGTCTCCCGGCTTCTCCCCTTCCAACCTGCAGTCCATTCTCAGCACAGCAGCCAGAGGATCCAAATCGCCTCCCTCCTCGTTCAAACCCTCCTCTGCCTTCCTTTTCACTGAAGTGAAAGCCACAGCTAGTTGTCTGGCCTCTGCTACTTTTTGATATTTTTATTTATTTATTTATTTATTTAAAATATATTTTTATTGATTTCAGAGAGGAAGGGAGGGAGAGAATAATAGAAACGTCAATGATGAGAGATGATCATCAATTGGCTGCCTCCTGCACACCCCGCACTGGGGATTGAACCCTGACTGGGAATTGAACTGTGACCTCCTGGTTCATAGGTTGATGCTCAACCCCTGAGCCACTTCTGCTGAGCTGGCCTCTGCGGCTCCATCTCCCACCATTCTCCTGTGCTCACTCTGCTCTGCCAGGTGGCCTCCTGCTGTGCTCTGGATACACCAAGTACACTTCTAGGGCCTGTGCCTGATAGTCTCACTTATGCCCTGAAGTCCCTCTTAAAATGACCCCTTTACCAAAGGGGACTCCCATAACCACACTATGAAACAGACAAACTGCCCTCCCACATCCCCCCTTTACCCCCAGTGTCCTGTTTCATTCTCACCACAGCTCCTCTCTTCCAATCATCTGACGGGTTTGTTTTTTATCTGTCTCCCCTACTAACATGTAAATCTGAGGAGAGCAAACTTCGTTCTGTTCACTATGGCTTCCCAGCACGTAGCACAGTGCCTGGCACACGAGCAGGAACTCAAATCTTCGCGACACAAGACTGACTAAGTGGAGGAAGGGGATGACTGTGCCCCACCACTCCTGGGAGAACAGGCCATCACGCCGAAGGCTGGTCCCACATCCCCTGCCTCCCCTCCCTCTCAACACGGGGCCGACCCTCTCTCACCGCTGAGCATTCTCGCTTTCCACCTCGGCCAGGCCCGTGGCGGGGCTCACCAGGCTGCTCCAGAAGCCGCTGGCGTCCCTGGCCCCCAGGGCCTGGTTGATCAGGACCACGGCGGAGAGCATCTCCACAGCCACAAAGAGCTCCTCCTGGCCAAGCTCCTACAATGGGGAGGCAGGGGAGGGGGGGATGAATGCCAGGGGCCCATCTGCCATCCTGCCCCCAAGACTCTGCCATCTCCCAGTCTCTATCCCACACCCCATTCACTAACACTCCTACTTAATAGCTGAGAATGCTGACTGTGTGCTCAATGTGTAAGTATTTCACACATATTATCATTTAATTTTCATAACAAGCCATGAGGTAGGTATCATTAATATCCCCACTTCACAGATGAGCCCATAGTCAAGCAATCTAAGTTAACCCATCTGCCCGATTCCAGAGCCCACACTCAAGCCGTGAGCTCTGCCAGCTCCGTTCGGGTCCCTCCTACACACGGAGAACTGCACTGAGACCCGGGCACTCAGACAGGAAGACACGGTGGGCACCGCCACCCTGCACCCAACCCCCAAAGGCCCCTGCCCACTTCCCTGCCCAGTCCGCCTCCTTTTTAAACATCTGCTTATGCTCTTCCCTCTGTCTGGAGCACCCCTCCTGTCCTCTACAGACAGAATATCGTGAATAATAATAATAATAATAATAATAATAGCAGCTAACGCTTACATGCCATGTTCATTCCTAAGCACATATTAACTCATGAAATATATCACTGTCCCATTTACTACATGATCACGAGGCTGGAAGTAGCAGAGCTACATGGAAGTCAGTCAGCCTGGCTTGAAAGTCGGCAACCTTAGTCACTATGTTTGCATCACTATAATCTCCTGTGCTGAGGCTGTGCCCTTCCTAAGAGTCAAGCCTGGAGTCGATGCTCTATAAAAGCCTGGAGGGGGGTTGCGGGGGGCACGTATGATTCTCTTCCTCTCGGCCAGGAAGCCTTCCCAGACTTACTAGCTCTGCTCTCTCCATTTCCCTGGTCTGAAGTCCTATTCCACTTACATCACCTACTCTTCCCTCCCTGTGTCTGTGCCTAGACCCGCTAACACACTGCAAAGAGCCTGTCACCCTAAGGAAGGGCCCCATCACCCCATTGTCAGAGCAGCTGTACGGACTGGGGTGAAGTGGGGCAGCAGAACTGTTCAAAGCACGGGCTGCCAGTACATTCAGCTTAGCATTCGTTCTGCATCGCCAGTCACATCTATGTTGGGCAAGTTACTTAACCTCTGCACCTCAGTTTCCTCATCTCTAAAATGGAAATAATACTTACCTTATAGGTTTCTTTGAAGGAATATACGAGTGTGTAAAACAGTTTTTGCTCGGTGTAACTATTATACTATACTCAGGGGGCAAGCCTGGTCACCCTCCTTCCTTCCCTAATCTCTACTAGCCCCTGAGGGACCCTCAGAGGGTGCTCTGGGCTGACTGCCTGACCCCACATTTCTGGGGCTTACCCCCTGCTGCTGCCTCTGGAGCACGGCCAGCTCCTGCTGGTACATTGCTGAGGCAAAGGCATACACGGGAGGCAGCTGGGCTTCAGGGCACATCAGCTCCTTCACGGTGTCAGCTGCCACCCCCTTCTGGATGGCTTTGTTGATCCTCCGCACAGCCTGGAGCACTGCAGGGAGGAACCAGAGAGCTGCACGGGCTGGCCATTTGGAGCCGTGTCACCTCTCCTGGCCAATTAGGGTCTGCTGGAGACCTCCGAGCGGTAATGGCTTTGTAGCTACTCTTGAGACCTATTCTGCTAGGTTCAAAATGTGTTTCTAAAGGCTCAGGAGGAATGGGGGTGGATCACTTTAAGAAGAGGCTCTGGAAGAAGCAATGTGTGAGGACTAGAAGCTGAGTGGCTCAGCAGGTAACACGGAGTGGTTGCCGTGCAGAGGTGAGTGCTTTAGGTGGAGAGCATAACACTAAGGAGGCTACGAGCATGACGAAAATGAGTCCATCAAAGGGTTCAGGGTGGATCAAATCTGGATGACAAAACAGAGGAATAAAAAACCAGCTCCACAACAGAGGCCAGGCCCTGAGCAGCCAGGCCCAGAACAGCTCGCTCCTTGCCTGCCCCTGCCCCACGGCTGCTTCTCAGACATGGCTGGAAACTTTCGTGGGAACTTGAGGGTCTGCTGAATCAAGTGATGAAGGCTTAGATCTGGATGTGTTGAGTTAGTTTAGGACTGGGGTGTTGATCTGTGAGTGCCTTGGGTGGGGCCTGGATGAGGCTGGTTGACCTAGTGGGAAATGTCTTTTGTGTGAAGTGTATCATTGGGCATGTGGAGGTATTATTGATATGAGAAAATGCTAAGTAACTGATTTACTATCTGAAAAGGGATTTACTATTGGGGAAATTGAGGGAAGAAGAGACTGAACATAAACTGCACCTATGGATGAGGACAATGGGGGATGGGGGGGGGGACAGAGGGTGGGGTGGGAACCTGGTGGAGGGGGGAAGAAATGAGGAACCTTTGTAATAATATGAACAATAAAGATTGATTTAAAAAAAAAAAAAAAAACAAAAAAAAAACCCAGCTCCAAGATGGAGCCATCTGGGCAGGAGTAAGCAAAAAAGGAGGCATGGTGCATCAGTGTAGTTTTAGCTTTGAAACACCGGGACTTATGGCATCAAGGAGCACACAGCCACTGGGGAGAAAGGATACAAAAATACCCACAGTGCATTGCTGTCACTGCATCAGGGAGATCGCTACATGTCAGGAGGCAAAGGAACGATAGCAAGTTGAAACTGTCAAAATGAAGGGGGCGTGCCTGGAAGGTTGCCCACCCTGGGAGGACAGCCTGGTGCGGCACTGCCACTATGTCGAAGGCCTTACTGAACGTATCTTAGTGTCCCTCCCAGCAGCCAGGAATAGGCACACTATGTGGGAGAAGAGAGAAGTGCCTTGCCAGGATGGAACACCAGGCAGCAGTCTGCCCCGTGCTACAGAAACTGGCAGAGGGTGAGATTCTCTTCCAAGAGCCTGTGATACATCCGGGCCAGACCTCAGCCTGCAGAGGACTCACTGGCTTGTTCTTGATCGCCCTTCATGTTGGCAGCAGCCACACCAGCTTGAATCTCCTCCTTTTCCAGAAGCTCCACCAGGCCCAGCTCCTGGGAAAGGAAGAGATGCAGTAGAAAGAGCCCTCCAGGAGCCAGGAGCACGCTTTAGGAGCTGTCAGCGTGAGCTCCTAGACCCACCCAGTCAGCCACCGTCCATTTAGGTAGACCAGCCTGGCCCGCCTGTCCGTATTAACCCATCTCTAACCCCTGGCAACCTATTACCCAGCAAACATCAGAAATAACAACACAGGCAGCACAGATATAAATAGTGCCAGGGAGAAAGTCAACAGCATTGACAGTGAGAGTACTAAACTGAGGTCCCAATTCAGCAGTCGGGGAGCCTAACACTACCTACTGAACTGCCTCTAGGTCCCCCAGTCACTTGGAGATTATCAGAGAACAGAACCTGATCAGGCTAATCCAGTGGTCGGCAAACTCATTAGTCAACAGAGCCAAATATCAACAGGACGACGATTGAAATTTCTTTTGAGAGCAAAAATTTTTAAACTTAAACTTCTTCTAGTGCCACTTCTTCAAAATAGACTCGCCCAGGCCGTGGTATTTTGTGGAAGAGCCACACTCAAGGGGCCAAAGAGTCGCATGTGGCTTGCGAGCCTCAGTTTGCCGACCACGGGGCTAGTCCATTAAGCTTTAGGGTGACTTAACCGTTTAAACATGTAGTCACACTTACTGGATACAAAGACTTGACAGAGGTGATACCTAAGTATGAGGCCCTCCCCACCCTACAGTCAGAGGAAGGAGCAGGTGATAGACGGAGCCTGACCTGTGCTTTCTGCTCTCTGTCTGAGCTCAGCTGGTCCAGGTACCAGTCTGCAAAATCTCTCCTCACCCCTCGCAGGGCCAGGACAGGGTCTTGAAGGGCCTCAAGTAAGGCCTCAGGGCTCTGCTGTTCCAGGGCATCATCAACAACTTCTAGAGCCCCGTGGACTGAAAAGACAAGACTTCATAATGGACTGTATGGGGAAGCCCCCCGCCACCATCCCCAGCCGAGCCCTAGAAGTCTGCCCTCTTCCCGCTGGTCCAGTTACCCCCACTCCTGCTCCCTGAGTTCCTGAGGCCCAACTAATCCAGCCCAAATTCTGCAGCTTGATCTGCACATGTCCCTACCCCAGACCTTGAGCCCACCCCTCCTGCCCTGATCTCCTCCCCATCCATGTTCCACATCCCCTCCTTGAAAGACCCCATGGTCCTCTCTATGAATCTTCATTCCAACATGAGCCCCCTTGACAGATACTGATACAGAGCACACACTGCCTTGACTCTGATCTTTCCCTGAGATGAGAGTTGGTCCCAGTGAGGCCATAGGGCCTTCTGGCCTGAGAACCATCCCCAAACCTCCCAATGCAGGAGCTCACCCTGAGAGCTTTCCCCTTCGGCCCTCCCGGCCTATCTCTCTTACCATTGACATGGTTGATGTTGCCCTGGATTTCCGCCTGAGTTAGGTAGCAGTCATAGATGTCCTGGCTTTGTCCATCATCCTGCAAATACAACACTGCAAGGGGAACCTGGGAAAGCTGATTCCAATTTCCTCTCCTTCTTCCTCCCTGTCGATACCTATTTCTTCTTCTGGAGGCCTCCCCCAAGGCCAAAAGTCAACCTGGTAGGGAGGAATCTGGGGAAATTGTGGGGTCCAACCCTCTGGCACTGACACAGTTAAGTCAAACCAACCTTTGGAATCCCCAGCCCAATCTCATTCCGTTCTACATTCCAGAGTCTCTCTCAGTCCTCACTGAAGCTCCATCTCCCCTCTCTCCCCCAGAACCTCTTCTCCTATCTTATCTTCTAAATTCTCATTATTCTCCCGAGTTCCTCTCCTATTTCTCTAAAATAACTGACAAGTTTGTTTCTCTAAGCAACTTTGGAACATAGAAACAGAACACACAGGAGTCCTGGTTTCACTCAGGTTTTCTAAGCCACCCAGCTTCTTAGCCCCTGCATTCCAAGGTTCCTCCTTACGCAGTTCCTGGCATTGGCAGCCTTCTCCATCTTGGCCTGGGCCAGCAGTCCCTGGTAGATGACTGCCAAAGGCTCTCGAAGGTTCTCCAGCAGAGCACATGGATTCTGCAAGGCAGCCAGGGTGTCCTCGACCACCCCTCGCTCCACTGCCTCGTTGATAGCAAGAACAGCTGCATGGACTGGTAGGGGGCACGGAATCAAGGTCAGGAGGTCAGAACACACCCAACCCAGCTGCAAACTACTCTGACATCATCCCTTTTCCATCCACAAAGGCCAGGCAAACCAGGATGAGAGGTATCCTGAATCCACCCGAGAGCTGTGAGGCTCAGAGTCCTCCCATTCTCACCAAGCCTACCCTCAGCCCAGCAGAGCCCAGTCCCTACCTGCAGCCTCATCCACTGAGAGCTCATTGGCCAGGATGCCCCCGATTTTGCTGAAGGCAGGCAGCTGAAGGCCGTATTTGGCAAGTTCAGAGGCCATGTTGCTGAGTTCCTCAGCTGCAATGATACCACAGGTGTTCTTCTTCAGGCCCAGAACCCCCAGGAGCCGGCCCAGAACCGTGGTTGGGAAGGAACTGGGCTTACCTGTGAATTTCACTTTCCCGTATAGATCATGGATCTGAGGGGCCAATCCCAGCCGGAAGAGGAAGAGACTGGGAAAGAATGGAAAGCATTGGAGCCTATTCATTTTGACATGCTGCCCGCATGGGCTTGCAGGAGACCTGGAGATGAAGACCACTCAATGCTTGCCCTCAAGCTACCCCCAATCCACAGGAAGAGATTGGTTGCATCCACCTAGAGCCATGGTCGGCAAACTGCGGCTCGAAAGCTTCAGATTGCTGCTCTGTTGACTAATGAGTTTGCTGACCACTGGTCTAGAGCAACCAGGTTGACAGAAGTTTGAGGTCTCTCACCTGAGTGCATGGATGCAGTAGACCACTCGGGGCATGTTCTTCTTGTCATAGATGTCCGTGGTCTCTGGGAAGAATGTCTGGAGGGGAAACTAGCAGTTACTGACACGGGCCGCCTTTGAGCACCACCAGATATGGAGAGAGGGGGCTGAGGAATGGCTCTTCCTCTCCAACCTGGGCGTGTGCTCCTTTGTTGCCTGGGGCTTCTAGGTCAGTCCCCCTCAACCACTAACAGCCAGCCCAGTGTAAAAGGCTACAGTGACACATACTAAGCCAAGACCCAGTCACAGACACACAGCCCCAAGAACTTTAAAGTCTTAGATTAAGTTAGCTTAGAAAACACATGGAGACTGGCTGACATGACTCAGTGGTTGAGCATCAACCTATGAACCAGGAGATCACGGTTGGATTCCTGATCAGGGCCCAGGCCCAGGTTGTGGGCTTGATTCCCAAAAGGGGGGTGCAAAGGAGGCAGCCCATCAGTGATCCTCTCATCATTGATGTTTCTCTCTCTCTCCTTCTCCCTTCTCTGAAATCAATAAAAATATATTTTAAATAGAAAACACATGGAGATGAAGGCTAAAGGGCCCCAGGGAGATAAAGTGGATATGCATGGTGTTGGGGTGGGGGGGCCGCGCAGCACTGGTGAATAGTAAAGATGAACCCCAATCTTGAGGCCCAGTGTTACCGAAGGCAGACCGATGTGGGCTATTGCAGAGAGCCAAAAATTGATGTTGTCTGTGTGACGGAAATGCAAGCCAGTTGCCTGAAAGGGAACAAAAGAGAAGAGAATCTATTTCCACCGTTGTCAAGAGTCCCCTATGAGCAGAGCTGGAGGGGCCAGATTCAAGTGGCTGGAGGAGCCAGAGGTCCCTGCCCCATCTTCCCACACAGAGAAACACACAGCAACAGGAATCACCAGGAATGGGTGACCCAGAGGGATATTTGAGAAGGATGGCATACGGGTGGGATTAACAATCTTGTAAGGCTTCCTAGAAAAGGCGAGTGCAGAACTGGGATGGGAAGGGGGCAGGTTGGGCTGGCCAGGGCATGGAAGGAGCACTGTGCCCAGGAAGTACCTTCAGGTGGCAAAGTCCACCAGCCTCGGACTGCACACAAACTGTAGGTAGAAGAGTCTTCTTGGAAATTCTCATGCTAGGGGGTATCTCAAAGCCCACCTATCAAGTGTCCCTTGCCAAGGAAAACGTACACTGCCTGACTGGGAGATGTCAACTGATACCTGTTGTCCCAGTGCGATGTTAGGAGCACTCGTTTGGACAATAAGTTATATGGTCACTCTACTCTCACAGCTTTGAGGAGGAGCAACTTGAGGGGAAGAAGATAAAGGCAGAGACCTCTGTTCCTCACCTGGTACCGCAGCTGCTCCACATCGTAGATCTTCTTCAAGGGAACCACGGAGGGTGCAAAGCGGTGGCCCAGCTTGGCCAGCAGCACTCCGTTCCGGAGGTTCTCCTCCAGCTCCACAGGGGGAGGCAGCTCCTCCTTCAGGCAGGCCTCCATCCAGCTGGGAGCACAAAAGCGCGGGAGCACCTTCTCACCCGCCCTGGCAGCCACCCCATTCATACTCTTTCCGTATGGCCCAGCAGTCATGATCCTTGATATTTGCCCAAAGTAGTTGACACTTGTGTCCACATAAAAGCCTACGCACGGATGTTTATAACAGTTTTATTCATAAGTGTCCAAACTTGTAAGCAACCAAGATGTCCTTCAATAGGGGAATGGGTTAATAAACTGGTACATCCAGACAACGGAGTATTATTCACTGATAATAAGAAATGAGCTATCAAGTCATGAAAAGACACGGAGGAATCTTAACTGCACATCCTATATAACAAAAGGGTGATATGAAAATTGGTGGTGGAACCACCAGAACGACTGCTCGACCAGTCACTATGAGACCTCTCGGTCTGTCCCCCTGGCCAGCAGGCTCTGATCACCCAAAGGTGAACAGGGAACCAGGGGCGGGTGGCGGAGGATGCGGGCAGTGCCAGGCCAAGGCCCCTGCCCTGCCAGTCACCCCACACACAGAGGGGAACCCATGGCAGGGGTGGAGCTGGCGAGCAGGCGGGAACGGCCAACCTCTCAGTCCCTTCCCCCTGCCTGTCAGGCTCCAATTGCCCAATTACCCGAATGGGGAACTGGGAGTGGGTGGTGGCATAGGGCAGGGCCAGCTGCAGGCAGCTGGGGAAGATGGCCCTGATTGCAGGTCAGGCCTAGGGACCATACCCATGCACAAATTTCATGCACCAGGCCTCTAGCTACTAAGATGCCAATCTGAAAAGGCTTCATACTATATGATTACGAGAACATGACATTCTGGAAAAGGCAAAACTATGGAGACAATAAAATGATCAGTGGTTACTAGGGGTTAAAGAGGAGGGAGAGGCAAATAGGTGGAACACAGAGGACTTTTAAGGCAGTGAAAGAATTCTGGATACATTGCCATTAAACATCTGTCAAACCCACAGAACACACAACACCAACAGTAAGTCCTAATGGGTCTTCTGGGTGATGATGATGTGTCAGTTTAGCTGCATCAATTGTAACAAATGTACCACTTTTGTGGGGATGTTGATAATGGGGCTTGTGTTGGGGCAGGAGATATAAGGGAAATCTCTGTATTTTCCTCTCAGTTTTACTGTGAACTGAAAACTATAAAGTCAAAAATAATAGACTTTTTTTTAAAGATACTGTTTCAACTCTCCCTTTCCCACAGAATGGACTCTTGTCTTTTTTCGTTTGCTTTGGGGGCAAGTGCCTGGGGTGGGCAGGGTAGGAAAGGGAGACCAGGAAGAGGCAGTCCCTCTGCTCACCGCTTGGCTTCCTCCAGCCGGCACAGGTACTGATAGGCAACGTTCTGCCGCCTCTGCTCGTCCATCTCCTCAGCGGTGAGGCGCTCATCTGAGGAGGGCAGGGAAGGCCAACGAAGGGAGCATTACACAGAGGCCATGGCAGCTCTGCTCAGAGACCAGAAGCATCTCCCAAACATGTTTCCCATCTCCCAGCACAACCCAACTCCAATCTTCTGCTCCCAGCCAGTAAAGCTCTTCTAGTCAGCACCCTGAGGAAGGGTGGCCTTTGAACCCTGATGAGGGGGATCTGACCTGTATCGGAGGCGTTGTTCCCATTCCTCGTCAATCTTTCTAACCTCCTCCTTCCTGAGTCTACATGGACCTTCTTTCAGGACCTCCCAGCTGGGATATCCAGATCCCTCCTTGGCTGGCAAATTAGCCTCTTATTTTTTCCCTAATTAATTCTCAGTTCTCCAAGAACTGTCTTGTGTCAACCTCCTTAAGTACTCTTCCTGAGGCTAGGTTAACAGAACGCACTGGGCTCATCATGCAACGGCCATTCATTCACTCATTCAGTCAATGCCTCCTAAATGTCAGTCACTAGGCTAGTGGACTACTACTCTCAAGAATACAGATATAGCTGAAGCCGATTTGGCTCAGTGGTAGAGCATCGGTCTGCGGACTGAAAGGTCTCAGGTTCGATTCCAGGCAAGGGCATGTACCTTGGTTGCAGGCACGTCCCCGGTAGGGGGTGTGCAAGAGGCAGCTGGTCAATGTTTCTCTCTCATCAACATTTCTCTCTCTCTATCTCTCTCCCTTCCTCTCTGTAAAAAATCAAATAAAATATATTTAAAAAATAAATAAATAAAAAAACTTCAGCCTAATATGTTAAGTGGATTATAGCCCATGTATGGTTTATACAGGCAGCAGAAGAAGCAAAAGATTCTACCTTTGAGTAGAATCTCAATGAACAGGTGAAAAGGGCAAAGAGGCATTTCAATGGAGAGAAACACATGAAAAAGGCCATTCACTTGGGATTAAGTGGAAGGACAAAGAATTTTAAAAGATCCCAAAGGTATCTTCATTCTCTTTTTTGGTACAGGTCACTTGAGGAGGAAATAATCTCCAAGCTAAATAAAATGCAGACAATACTCTGACCCCCAAACTCAAGAATAGGGGCTCCCTTAAAAGAGACAGCATTCATAGTCTGCCTTAGCCACAGCCTCCCTTTATCCTTCTCCTTCCTTCTCTCCCCCATCCCTCTGGTCTCCTTAGAGAAGACAATACAAAATTAGATATGTCTTTTCATTATATCGTATATAATAAAAGCCTAATATGCTAAGTGTTTAGTCATCTGGTTAGCTACTCAGCCAATCAAAGCATAATATGCTAATGCTATGCTAAAGCCACTCAACCACTCGCTATGACATGTACTGACCACCAGAGGGCAAACACTCTGACCGGTAGGTTGGCTGGGGTCTGGTCAAGAGGGGCCAGACCCGCCCTGGAGTCCTGCCAAAGTTCTGCCCCAACTGGCTAACCTCCCCCGTTCCTTCTTGGCCCCCAACATGCAGCAGTGAGGTCCCTCAGCCTGGCCTGCATCCTCTCACAATCTAGGCTGAGGGACCTCCCCCCCCCCAAGTGCATGAATTTCGAGCACTAGGCCTAAATTTTTTACTGATTTCAGAGAGGAAGAGAAAAACAGAAACATCAAAAATGAGAATCATTGATTGGTTGCCTCCTGCCCATGCCGCCACCACCACCACCACCACCACCACCACCACCACCAACACCCCCCCCCCCAGACCAAGACAGAAACCACCAGGCATTTTCCCTGACCAGGAATCAAACTGTCAAACAGTGACTTCCTGCTTCACAGGTCAAAGCTCAACCACCAAACCACACCTGCTGGACTCAATCTGTCTTTGATTCAGCACCTAATGTCATTCCCACTCTTTACCATATTTCTTCTCTATATTGTATATCCTGCAATTATTTGGGAGAGGGGCAGGGCTTATTTGAATTGGCAGTTAAGCAAGTTAACACACACACACATGTTCAAATTTGAAAGCACCAGCCAACTGCAGGAAATCCATCAGTTCCTCCAATGGGGTGTATAAGGAATAAGTGTTGGTTGCTAAGCATGGAAAATAAACCAGTAAGCGAATGATATCATCTCAGAGTTATGAATCGAGGACTATGAGACATGGGCAGGGCTTTGTACACACAGAGTCTAAATAAATATGTATCAGTCTCCCTGCCCTACTCATGTCTGGAGCTAGCTTTCCTTCAACAGATCGGTGGACATGGGCTTTGTTTTTTTAATCCCAATGGAGAGGAAGAAGGAACTGCTGCCTTTTATTCAGAAGGTCTGCTGGAAACCTTTCTGCTGCTCCATCCTTCTCATCCCAGTCTCTTTTTAAAACAGTGTTTTTGAAAGTGGGGTTCATGGACTAACTGTCCAGACGTACTGGTGCTAAAGCTCTGGGATAGGGCTCATGAATTTGCGTTTTAAACAAGCTCCCCAGCTAATTCTGACACCCTAAAGTTTGAGAGGCGTTGTCTGGAAAAGGCTTCAAAAAATCAAGGAGCCCCTATAGGGGGAGAAAAACAACTTTCCTCCCACTTTCTAAGTCCTTCTGGCTGGGCTAATAATCAAATTAACACGAGACAGATTAACAGGAGAAGTTTCGTATGGATGTACATGCCGTAAGAATATGAGGCCCAAGAAGGCATGGGGCAGTTGAGGCTTATATGTCTGGGATTGCAACCAGAAATTAGGTAAGTCACGGGTAGATGAAAAAGAGCAAACATGTGGTAAACAAATTCTTGCTGGGCCACCCAGAAACAAGGGTACACACAGGGAATTCAACAAATAGGCTTAACTGGATTTCTCTCTATCACCATTAGTTTATATATTAACCAAGTTTTTTGGAATTCTTCAAGTGGGTAAGGAGAGAGGGTCATAGGTTCTTTCTGAGTCTTGTGTTTCTTAATAACTAGCTTAAAATCAATATCCCAAAAGGCATATCTTAGGGTGGCAAAACTAGTCTCCCTCACCTCTCCCCGTTCACCCCCACCCCCTCCAGCGTCCAGTCCCCTAGCAGCGCCTCACAAGCAGCGCAGCAATCAGTAACTGCTGAATTGTAAGGTGTCATCCAGACCACCTACCTACATTTTCTCAAGATGTAGGAGCCCTAGACCTTGGAAATAAGGGAGAAAACCCTCTGTAAGCACAGAAATCGGGGAAGTTTTGCTGCTCAGGGCTTCATTCCTGCCCGCGGGAGTCCGGACTCAGGGCTCCCTCCCCACTGAACTCAGCCCCGCCGGCCATGGACTGGGAGACCCCGCGCCCAGCCCCGCCCCAACCTCTCCCAGGGCCACGGCGTCCCCGAGGGGGCACACCGCCGCGGGGCCCTCCTCGGCCACTGCTGACACTCACAGACCGCCCGGCCAGGGCCCGCGCCTCTCCCTTCCATGTTTTTTCTTCTCCAGGTTTGAATCTCCCGCCGCGCCGCCACAGCACCTCACCGTCACCAAGTCCCACCGGGCACTTCCGGTATGCGCGCAAGGAACACTGGGATTTGTAGTTTAGAGGCGCGCCGCCCTTGTGCTCCCCTCCAAGCGATACCTGGGTTGCTGTTCCTCCAGGACTCCTTAGTTGCTAAACCATCTTAAGTAGCCCCTACCCTTGTCCTCGCCTTTATTATTTCATCCCAGTATATCCATGAACCTCGCTCCGCTTCCTATTGTATTTTTTGGTCCCGCTAACTTGATGACCTGCTTGGGTGGTATGGGTGCACAGATAAGTAAGCACAGGAAATGCCCTGACGAAGATTGCTGTTCTGGAATGAGTGACAAACATAGAGTCAAATAAATTAGAGGTCAGTGATACACAAAAGATAAGAGTTAGCTGCTGTAATGAAGAGCCATGAAGGAGAGGAAGACTTCCTGGAGGTGACAGCTGATTTGGGTTGAAAAGTTAACAAGGATTTAAGAGACTGAGGAATTTCATCGCTTCTCGGCCTTTTGGCTAAGATCAAGTGTAAGAGACTGAGGAATTTCAGTCAATAGAAACAGCATGTGCAAAAGCAAGGAGGTGAGTTCAGGAAATTAAAATCGGTTCAGTTTTATAGGAGAACAGAGCTCAGCCAGCGAGATGCAGGAAATAAGCCAGGAGAGAGAGGCACAGAACCAGACCCTGCAGGCCCGTGGGCACCATGGTCTGGGGAGCAATCATGTGCCAAAAAACACTGTAGACATAGCTCAGAGCCAGATTTATATTTTACCAAGATTTGCAGCAGAGGCTTAAAGGGAAGTGAGGCTAGGGACAGAGACCAATTAGGAGTTTATTGCAACAGCACAGGTGAGAGAAAATAAGGGTCTGAACAAATAAAAACAATTATAACTACAACTATACTGAAAAAATGTTTTGTTAGTATATATATATAACCATCTGGTATTTCTTTTTTTTCCTTTTTCTTTTTTTAAAATACATTTTATTGATTTTTGTACAGAGAGGAAGGGAGAGAGAGAGTTAGAAACATCAATGAGAGAGAGTCATCGATCAGCTGCCTTTTGCACACCCCCTACTGGGGATATGCCCGCAACCAAGGAACATGCCCTTGACCGGAATCGAACCCGGGGCCCTTCAGTCCCCAAGCCGATGCTCTATCCATTGAGCCAAACTAGTCCCGGCTGGTATTTCTTCTTTTGCCCTTCTCCCCATGCTGTGTTCAAGCAGCTAGGCAGCCTAGGTTCAGAGTCTCAGGGGAGAAATGTGAAGGGGAAAAAGAAAAAAAAACCCCACTATCCAAACCTTCAAAGAAACAGAGGAGACTCAGGGCTGAGACAAAACCATTTGGGAGATGGGGGTTTGAAGAGAGTGAGTATTCTCTGAGACCAGAAGCACCGCCCCCCCCAATGCCCTCCACCACCAGCACTGGAGGGGGTAGGGGAGGGATATAGGGAGAATCTAGATGACGGTGGCTCCTGGTGATAAAGATCCCACTCCCTGCTTCCTGGGAAGGACTGGAGGAGCACAGGACCCTGAGAAGGAACAGTTGCATAACCAGCCAGGCAGCTATGGCTTTAGCCTGTTGTGCAGAAATTACCCAACCCAGCCAGAAAGGAAGTACCTAGAAAACTTGCTCCCTCTTCTGGTCGTGAGGAGGTCCCTGAGCCTGAAAGGCTAGGCAGATGAGAAGAAAGGAGATGTCAGTGGAGAGCAAATAGGTGGCCAAAGACCAGATGGGCCTCCCCTCTTAAGTCTTAGCACCCATACTTCCCCTAACTTGGACTCTACCTCGGGAGAGAGGAGGAGGCAAAACAAACGGACTCACATTGTTTCCACCACCCCAGTGGACCAGGAGCTTGAAACAGGAACTAAGTAGAGATGTGTCTCAAATACCAGCGTTATAGACCATCACATTAATATGCATTAAGTGCTTATTATAGGTTGGTACTATATTTAGCACCATTTTATAAGGACCATCTTATTTGATCTTCACAGTATAGATGAGGAAACCGAGGCTTAGAACTGTCACACAGTTAAAAACTGGTAGAGCCAAGATTTAAACTCAGTCCAACACTAAGCTTGGTTCTTTTCTTTTTCAAATTCATTTATTGTTATGGATTGTTTTTTGTTGTTGTTGTTTTTATTGATTTTTTAAAGAGAGAGAAAAACAGTGATTTGTTGTTTCACTTATTTATGAATTCATTGGTTGATTCTTGTATGTGCCCTGACTGGGGATCGAACTCACAACCTTGGCATATTGGGATGATGTTTTAATCAACTGAGCTACCCAGCCACAGCCTCCAAGCTTGAGTTCTTAACCACTATATACTATACCATTTTCAAGGCTATGGCTACGATACTGCAGAGGAGAGGGTACCCTGGAGAGAGGTTTCAGAAGTAGAACCAATATGGTTGAAAGCTAGAGAGGAGGGAGTCGTGGGTTTCTACCATGTTTTCAGCTTGGAGAGCAAGAGCATAGAATGGGTAGATTTGAGAAACTAGGAATTTTGCTTGGACAAGCTAAATTGAGAGGTATACAATTAGAAATTATTAGCTTGTCAGTGGTGTTAAAACCAGAGGGGTGAATACAATGTTTGTGGAAGAGCATATAAAGGCGGAAAAGAGCAAAGGGCGGAGTGTTGGGGAACACTGGCAGTTAAGAGGTGGACAGAGAGCCCAGAAAAGGAGACAGAGAAGTTATCAGATCAGGAGAGAGTCAGGGACACAGAAGCCAAGCAAGGAGAGAGCTGCAAAGTTATGTCAGGCACAGCAGGAAATCAAACAAGAAAATGATTCCAGAAAATAATCACTAGATCATTCAGAGGTCTAGAGAACCTTGGAGAGAGCAGTTTTACTCTCTGTCTGTCCCCTTCCTGGATCATCCTCTCTCCCTAAGGGAAGCCTGTGGAGGCAACCACAGACTGAGCTGCACTTTGGTTCTGGCCGGGCTGTGATGCTTCTGAAGGCCCAGCCCTGGGGCAGAAGCGGCAGGCAGTTGGGAGAGCCTGCCCCTGGCATGGCACAGCAGGCACTTGGCAAAGGCTGACAGGCAAATACAGGTGAGCCCAACAATTGCCTTACAACTTTGTTTCTGGCAAAGCCCTGACTACTGAAAAGAGGCCTTTCCCCAGAAAATGAGGACACGTGCTTTCTGATACAGGTACCTTGGTGAATTAGGGTAGTGGGTTCCCGTTGTCCTGGGGCCTGCTGTCCTCTCAGTAAGCAGAACTTGGAGGTTTCAGATCATTGGAGCTGGGAAAAGGAATCTGGGGACAGGAAGGCTCCTCTCACCTCCAGGCCTTTATTAACCATCAACCTCTCACCCTGGTCCCAACTGTGAAAGGTTTGAATCTCCCGCTGTCCGCCACTGCACCTCATCGCCACCACGGTTCCACCGAACACTTCTGGTTTGAAACGACCACTCAGAAGTCGTGTGTTCAGTGTGTGTGTGAGTCCGTGTATGTATGAGGGAAAGGGTTCCCTTCTGGGACAGCTCCAGCCTTACTAAATCTTGCAGTCATAGTTAGTGAAAACGACCCTTGGCTAATTAGCCCAGAGTCAGGAAACCTGAGGTCTAATCCCAGCTGCATGACTGCTTTGTAACCTCCGGCAAGTCACACCTGCTCTCTGAGCCTGGTCCCCTCCTCTGAAATGAGGGTATGGAATAGATAGATGATCTTTGAAGTTGTAACTAGTAACAAGCCCATGATGCTTTGATTCATTGCTTCAAGTGAGAGACTTGAGGGTGTCTCTGCAGGTGGGCAAGAAGGGCAATGAAATTCAAATTCAAGTTTCTGTGCACAAGCACCAGCAGGGTTCAGCACTAAGATAGGGTACCTAAGTTGTCAATCAAAGAATTCCCTAGGAGTGAAGGGCGGTACCTGGTTGTCTGGTAACTTGAGGGAGCTCTGAGCAAGGAGCTAGGGGATGTAACCCAAGCCAGAGGGACCATTCCAGAAAGCCGGCTTCGGAGAAGATCAAAAGAGGTAAGGAGTCTTACAGCTGGGACCCAAAAACCTGGTGAGGATAGCCAGGAATGCCTCAGGGATGAAGGCCCTGAAATTTATTTTAAAAGAGAGAATAGAGACAGAATTCTCATTCCTGGAAGTTGGCTCCTTGCCAATTCAATAGCCTCTTCAGCTTTGTGACCCCAGTGCCTTTTATGGCTCCTGGCACATAGCAGGAGGCCACTGGATATTCACTGAACTGACTTGAGATTAGACAGTGGGAACACCTAGAATTGCGAGTGGATGGGTGTACGTGGAGGCACAGGATGGAAGAGATTATTGAGGAGAGGTCCTGTGTGTATTCAGTTCATTCATCCATTCATTTATGGTATTCATTCGCTAAACATTTTTATTATAGTAAAATATATATAACATACAATTTATAGTTTTAGCCCTAGCTGGTTTGGGATAGAGCGTCAGCCTGAGGACTAAAGGGTACCAGGTTCAATTCCAGCCAAGGGCACATGCTGGGGTTGCAGGCTCAATCCCTCAGTAGGGAGCATGCAGGTGGCAGCAATCAATGATTCTCATCATTGATGTTTCTATCTCTCTATCCCCCTCTGAAATCAATAAAAATATATATTTTTAAATTTATAGTTTTAAACCATTATAAGTGGCATTAAGTATACTCAGATTGTGCAACCATCAGACCATTCATCTCCATAAGCTTTTTATTTCATGTGATAAATATTTACTGAGAATCTATTATGTGCCAGGCCCTTCAAGTTGCTCCAAATCTAATAAGAGAGACAGACAAGAAAGTTAACAACTCTAACCCCGTGTGATAAATGCCACCAAAGACATAAGGTGCTATGGGGGTGTAGAAGGACCCAGTTGGAGGAGGAAAGGGGACTTTCTGAAGGAAGCTATTATTCGTACTGAGTCTGGAAGGAGGACTAAGAATTTGTCGGGACATTAGAGAGAGTTGATATGGTGCCCATGGGAGAGATGAAACAAAGTCAGATGGCAGAGAGAAATTTTTAAAAAATATATATATTTTTTAATTGATTTTTTTTTTTTACAGAGGAAGGGAGAGGGATAGAGAGCTAGAAACATCAATGAGAGAGAAACACAGATCAGCTGCCTCCTGCACACCCCCTACTGGGGTTGTGTCCACAACCAAGGTACATGCCCTTGACTGGAATCGAACCTGGGACCCTTAAGTCCACAGGTTGATGCTCTATCCACGGAGTCAAACCGGTTAAGGCCAGAGAGAAATTTTTAAAACT
Source organism: Pipistrellus nathusii (assembly GCA_963693515.1). Classification (NCBI taxonomy): domain Eukaryota; kingdom Metazoa; phylum Chordata; class Mammalia; order Chiroptera; family Vespertilionidae; genus Pipistrellus; species Pipistrellus nathusii. The sequence continues at coordinate 14,158,672 of OY882875.1, forward strand.
CTGAGGTTCACACCAGGGCAGGGGCAGAGCTGAATTGCCCTGGAGCAGTGATTTTCAACTGGTGTGCCACAAGAATTTTTAGAGCACTGATCTCTTTTCCCTTAGATTGTCAAATACACAGTGACAGCAGCCATCCAGTGTGAATGAATCGAAATTATACTTATTTTTTTGTCAGAATGGCAAAAATACATTTTTTTGGTGTGCGGCAGAATCTCAGTGATTACATGTTTAGTTTACATGTGCCATGAAATGAAAACAGTTGAAAATCGCTGCCCGGGAGGTATCCTGCTTTGGAGGCAGCGAAGGGTGACAGACTGAACCCTGTGCTTTCCATTGCCAGTGCTATGTCTTCCCCAAACCCTGAGGATACCCCAAAAGAGCCTGAGCCCGAGCCCCCAGGCTCCACAGAGAAAAAGAAGAAAAGGAAGTGCCACCAGCATGAGGCCCGCATCCAAGTCCTCACCAGGGCTGGCCACAGGGCCCTCCTTGCTGGCCAGAACCACGAGGCCCTGACCAGCTTCCAGAGGGCCTTCCTCCTCGCCTCCAAGGCCTCTCGAGAAAGGGACACCCCTATGCTCCGGGCCTGTGCCTTCAACCTGGGGGCTGCCTACGTGGAGACAGGGGACCCAGCCCGAGGCCTCGAGCTGCTCCTCAGAGCCCAACCTGAAGAGAAGGCGCAGGGCAGGTGTCATGGTGACCAGTGTTTCAATGTGGCCTTGGCCTACCAAGCCCTGGGCAACCTGCCTCAAGCTGTGGCCTGGTACCGCAGGGCCCTGGGCCACTACCAGCCGCTCGGGGACCAGGGACAGGCCCAGGCAAAGATGGGAGCCTGCTACCAGGCTCTGGGACAGCCTGAGCTGGCAGCCCAGTGCTTGCAGGAAGCAAGCCAGGCCTATGCCCAAGCAGGGCAGCCCCGGGCTGCAGCCCTGGCCTTGGGGGCTGCGGCGGGGTGTATGCTGAGGAGCGGGCGGCACGGCATGGGCGAGGTGGTGCAGGTGCTGGAGGAGAGCTGGAGGCTGGCGGAGATGAGCACTGAGCGGCGGCTGCTCGGTGAGGCCTGTGGTCGGAGACGTGTGGGATCTGACCTGGGGGGGTGGGAGCAGGGGCATTTCTGGGGGCCGGGGAAGGGGGTGGTGGGACAGGGGCTACATCCGTATCTGACCCGGCTACCAGTGACCCTGGCCTTGCCTTCTAGGGCAGCTCTATAACGACCTGGGCCTGGGCTACTCCCAGCTCCAGCTGTTCCCACTAGCGGTCGAGGCCTTCCTGCAGGCCTTGCCCTTGTGCCGGGGGCCAGGAGAGGAGGCCACGGTGCTGAGGAACCTTGGGATGGCCCACAATGCTCTTGGCCACTATCAGGAAGCCCGTGAGTTTCATCAGAAAGCTGCTGACCTGCACGGTGAGTGCCAGGGGCTGAGGAATGGGACTGAGACGAAAGAATGAAGGAAGGGGTCCCCACAGGGGCCCAAAGGCTGAAGAGTGAATGGGCCTGTAGGACTGGTTATGGAGTCAGGGAGCCCAGAAGCAGGCGGCTGGAGATGCAGGAGATGGGTTAGCCGGAGAGGACAGAGGGTTGTGGGCCCAAAGGCTGAGGCCTAGGAAAGGGAAGGCAGCAATGGGCAGGAGCAAGAGCTAGTAATCCCTGCCTCGCCTGCCTCACAAGACCATTGCGTGGCTCAGAGAACCCAGGGAGAGGCATTCAGGCCAAAACTGAGGACTGAGGAGCAGCTGAATTTGGGTACTGAAAGTTTGGGCCTTGAGGTGCATGTGAAGGTATGTTTGGGCTGAGGACTGTTCTGGTTGTTGGGGGGTGGTGTCCTGATACCCCAGCGGCCAAGGCCCCTCTTAGAATTGGGGGTGGGTGGGAGGGGGCTCTGTCATCAGGTTCTGTGGGGCAGCGGTGGGAGCAAGGCCGGAGCTTTGGCAGCCTGGCATTTGCACTGAGCCAGCTGGGGGACCACAAGGCAGCCAGAGACAACTATCTACATGCCCTGCAGGCTGCCCAGGACACTGGTGAGTGCAAGGGGGTTCGAGGGTGGCGTGGGGTGGGTGGCAGAGCAAAGGCTGAGAGTCCTTGGGGCGGGTGAGGAAGCAGAAGGGGAATTAGGGGTGGGGAGTGCCTCTGGAGGGGAGGGTTGAAGGCGGGAGCCAAGAAAGGACCTCTCGGGTTCTCTCCCCCAGGGGACGTGAAGGGGCAGTGGCAGGCCTGCGAGGGGCTGGGGGCTGCTACAGCCAGGCTGGGGCAGCATGACCAAGCCTTGAAGTACTACAAGGAAGCACTGGCCCAGTGTCAGGTGAGACCTCCCCTCCAGGAATCTCACTCTTCCTGTTAGCCCTCCGGGAAGCCTTGTCCGGCTAACAGGCCTGCCTCACGTCTGGTCTTCTCTGCACCATTCATTCACCCATCAAACATGCACTGGGCACATGTGTGCTAAGTCCCAGGACACTCCGGTGAGGAAGAACTTGTCTCGGTCCCCAGTTCTGGGCAGGACCCCGGCAAAGGCATGGGGATGGGGCAAAAGAGAAGGAAGACAAACCCTCCCTCCTTCTCGCTTTCCTGTGTCTTTCTTCCCCAATTCCCAGAGAACCACAAAGCCCCGGCCCTCCCCATCACTCCATTCTCCTCCCTCTCCCCAGAAGGAGCCAGATTCTGTGCGAGAACGGCTGGTGGCCAAGCTGGCGGACGCCATGAGGACCCACTTGGCTCAGGGTGGGCTGGACCCAACTCCCTCCCTGGTGAGATGACACTGAGACCAGGAGCTGGGGGTGGGGGGAGGTTACCTGGAGAAGGAAGAGGTAAGGTAAGCCGAGCTGATGTTCTCAGGGGTGCTGCGCCTGACTGCTCTTCTGTGCTCGCGTGCCCCTGCGGCAGCATCAGGCACAGGTATCACTTTCCCGTGAGGCCACCAGGGGTGGGAGGTGGGCGGGGGATTGTGGAATGTGTCCAACTCTAGGTCTGTGCCAGGGTAACTAGCAGTTAGGAACCCTGAGCCACACCAAGGAGGAGCTGGTGTCTTAAGTTTTCGGCTGCAGTTCTCAGAAGGGCCACAGGATGGGGGCAGTGGTCCAAGGAAGTTCCTCTTTCCCCCATCGCCGGTTCTCTGGGGCCATTTCCCCTGGATCTCCCCCACGCTCCTCCTCTGGCTCTCCACCCCTCAGCCTCTTCAACTGCCTGCTCCCTCACCCTTGGGGATACCCTCAGGAAACCCCCATCCCAGGACCTGAAATTACACTTTAGTACTTATTACATTTATTTCATAGGTTTTATGCCTTCTCTCTCTCTTTTTTTCTTTTGTTAATCGTCACCCAAGGATAGCTTTTCCATTGATTTTTTAGAGAGCAGAAGAGAAGGAGGGGGTTGGAAGGGAGAGAAAGAGAAAGATCGATATAAGAGAGACACATTAATTGGTTGCCTCCCATCACACCCTGACCGACCAGGCGGAGATTGAGCCTGCAACCCAGGAACATGCCTTGGCCAAAACTCGAACCCGCAATCCTTCCTTATGTGGGCCAATGCTCCAAACACTGAGCACACCGGCCAGGGCATGTCTCCTCTTGGTTTAAAGACTAGAACATCCTATTTACAATTTGCAAGTAAAACTGAATTAGCCTGCCCCGCCGGAGCGGCTCCATTGCTTGAGCATTGTCCTGTGCACCGAAAGGTTGCCAGTTCCATTTCTGGCCAGGGCACAAACCTGGGTTGCAGGCTGGGGTACAGAAGGCAATCAATGATTGTTTCCCACGTTGTTGTTTCTCTCTCCCTCTCTCTTCCTCTCCCTAAGCATGCCCTCAGGTGAGGAATAAATACATATTAAATCAGCCTGGTACAGAAAGAGGACTGGATTGGGAGTCAGAGGACCTAAGGTTCCATCCAAAGGTGGCCACCAACTTTCTGTGACTTCGCTTTTGGAGGTCTCAAGCAAGCAGGATGGGGTGGGAGCCAGGCCCTGGCCACATCTGACAGTCCATGAGCCTGAGTTCTAACATGAGAGTTGCTAGTGGGGACTCCAGCCAGAAGACCAGGCCTCACCCTGAAATTGTGAGGTTCTTAGACCTGTGGCATGGGCTCTGGCCCTTCTCTGTCTCTCTGGGGCCAAGCATCTGGAGGGAATATGCACTCATGTGCACATCCTCAGCCTTTTTCTGAAACAGATTCCCTTTACTCCCCTTCAGGCCCAGATCTCAGCTCTGGGGATGCCTCAGCCTCCAGGGGGGGCCTGCCCAGCAGGGACTCCAGCCAGACTGGGAAGAAGCCCAGCAGAAGCAAAGCACAGGTGCGTGGGGTGGGGCGGAGCTTCTGGGGTGGGTGTGGCTTCTGGGGGGTGTTGGGATGTGTTGCAGCAGTGCTGTGGGGCTGGGGGAGCTCATAGATACCCAGGAAGGAGGGCACCTGATTGAGTGCCCCTCGGCCCTGTTACCTGACCCTACAGACCTGTGGGTGGGTGGAAAGACAAAATGTTGGAGGAGGGCCACCAAGAGAAGGAGGAAGAAGGCTTCGTGAGAATCCCTGGGACTGGGTAGGCTTGTGCAGGGACTGGCGTGGGAGCAGGGGTAGGCTGTCCCGGCTGAAGGGGAGCACTCTCCCCACTCCCTTCTTTCCTCTTACTGTCTCTCTTCCCCTCCCCAGGCCTATACCCCAAACCAGCCTTTACCCCCATTTCTGCTCCCTCTCAAGACCCTGGCCCATTTCCCCTCTTCCTCCTTGCTTCCACAGCTTTCCTACCTTCTAGAGCTGCATCTTAGAGCGCCAGGGTTTGCTGGAAGCCTACTAGGTGCCAGGTACCTGGAGCTTCTCTTACCCTACCTTGCTATTTACTATTTTTTTCCCTCAAAGGCTTCCAAATCTGCCAGCAGAGATCCTTGCTTTTTGCTGACTTTGATTCACTGACACGGTTTCCGTGTATTTCCTTCCAGGCACTGCAAGTCATTCCCATGTCTATCCACTAGAGGGCCAAGGCTCCTCAATCTTACCTGCCCCAACCATAGTCCTGAGTGTGACCAACACATTCCCTCACACCTCCCTCCTTGTTCTCCCAGAGTTCTCTTTTCCACCAGGATGGTTCTTGGTTCCGAGAGGCCTACAATGAATGTGTCTGTCCCTCTCCATCCAGGTCCTGGACCGAGGGCCCATCTCCCATTAGGAGACCAAGTCTCCCCCCTCCCCCCCAATGGAGTGCTCTGGCATCCTGGTACCCAGTGGCCCAAGCCAATGAGCAGGTCCCTGGGGGAGGGGAGGAGACCTGGAGAATGGATAAAGGGAGTAGGAGAGGATGTGACTTTGGACTCTTTTAATGGAACATGACTGCTGTTAACGTTGGGGGAAGGTATGGACCGGTGCTGGGAATATGCAGTGCCCTGAGCCTCTCTGTCTTTGCTCTTTAGTAATCTGAACGACTTTTACCCAGCTCAGGAGGCCTGGCGTGTCCCCTGCCTCCTGCACGGCCTGACTGTAGACCTCAGCGGAAGGAAGAGTCCCGCTGAAGGGGGGGGCATGCAGCTTCCATCTCCTCCCTACTGCTCTGCAGCCCACCGGCAGAGGTAAGGGCTAGAGGGGGCAGCAGAAGCTAGAGTCAGGGTGGGCTGCCTCTGCTCTGTCCATAGCCACTCCCACTGACAAGCCCTGCCCTCTCTCCTTCAGGTCATTCCAACAGCCCAGGGAAACCTCTAGCAGGGACCCACCAAGGAGACCCACCACATCTGGCTTCTGCATGATCATGTGACCCCACCCTACTGGCCTCAGTGGTACCTCCCCAACATCACACTTGAGGGGTTTCTGGGACCAAGACTCTTCCCAAGTGTTCAGTGCTGTATGAACGCGGGTTACAACACAGACACGAGTGGGCTCCCGAGCAGGCTGGACAAGGGCTTTGCAGTCTCGGTACTGAGGCTGCTCTCTCCTTGCTGGGGGTTTTGGACTCAACAGGCAAAAGAGAAAAGGGAAATGGAGTGTTCCTTCTGGATCCAAACCTCATGATCACTTAGTCCCTTTCCAGTTCTAAAAACTATAACTTCTTGACCAAGAGGCTTTGAAGTCAATGACTCTCCAGACCTCCATTTCCTCATATGGGAAGTGGGGTTATAATACTACTAGAGACCCAGTGCACGCATTCATGCACCAGTGGGGTCCCTTGGCCTGGCCTGCAGATCAGGCTAAAACCGGCTCTCCAACATGTCTCAATGGGTAGCAGATTGCAAGAGGGTGCAGGCCAGGCTGAGGGATGCCCCCCTCCCCACCGTGCATGATTGGGGCTAGGAAGGGACGAGAGGAGGTTGGCCAGTTGGGGAGGGACCATAGGAGGGCTCCAGGGCATGTCCGGCCCATCTTGCTAAGTCCCAATTGCCAAACCCCAGCAGCAATCTAACCTACCAATCGGAGTGTCTTCCCGCTGGTATTCAGTGCATGTCATAGCGAGACGTTGAGCAGCCTTAGCATATCGTTAGCATATTACGCTTTGATTGGTTGAACAGAGTACCAGATGACTGGATACTTAGCATATCAGGCTTTTATTATATAGGATAGAAGGTGCAGCTTAACCAATGCATTCCACTTCCTCCATGAAACATAGCAGAGGCTGGATGCAGGCCCCTGAGGTCTGTAGCCTGTGGGACAACGGCTGCCAGTAGCCACAACAATGACATTAAATATGGGTTTTTAATCACTTAGCACATGCCACATATGGTTCTAAGTGCTTCACAACTATTTTCTCCTTTAATCACAACAGGCGAATCCCCTTTCACAGTGAGGAATAGAGAGCAAAGAAATCTAAGTTGTTTGTCTTCCCAGGTCACACTAGTAAGCGGAGAAGCCGTGATTCTAACCTAGGTAGTGAGTCCCTTCTCCTGCAATGCCTGGCAGTTCCACTCCCCCAGCTAAGCCATTGTTTACTTGACAACAAATGTATTTATGCTGGTTGTCTGTGTTACTGTAATTTGTAATTTAATTAAATATTATATAAATTGCTGAGCCAAGAGTGTGAGTAGGAACCAAATCTGCATCCTCTCAGTGCATGGGACGACGGCTGGATGCCCAGTAGGGGACATGCAAGGGACAGCTAATGATGTTTCTCAGAGATGTTTCACTATCCCTCTCCCTTTCTTTCTCACTCTCTCTAAATCAATAAAAACATATTTAAAATAAATATTTGTAGAGGACCTACTACCAGTATGTGCTAGGCACAGAAGTAGGTGCTGGGGACACATCTGTTAATCTTTCTTACGTAAATGGAGTATATTATTTTGTCTTGATTAGAATGCAGTTTAGTTTCACCAATTGTCTAACAAAAGCCACCATAACAGAGCCTTTATCTATCGAGAACTCTATTCCTGTCCCATATCAGTAGCCCAGGGCTAACATAGTGCTCTGTAGAGCTTGGGGAGGAAGGCAGGATACTCTTGACCGGAATCGAACCGGGGACCTTTCAGTCCGCAGGCCGACGCTCCGTCCACTGAGCCAAACCGGCTTCGGCACCAGCTTCAGTTATTGAGTCCTAAGTCCCCGCTCCCGTCGGCGCTTTGCATGCATTGCCACCCTAGGAAATGTGTGTACCTTACTCCGTTTTACAGACAGGAAACTGAGACTCCGAGTGTCCAAATTCACTCAGTTAGTGGTAGGGCGGGAACCCGGGCTCACGGCTAAACTTGAAGAACTGGGCGCGCAGCTAAGCGGGCGGGAGCCTCAAGGCGCTTCCGGCGAGTGGTCCCGCCCCCGCCGCTCGGGGGCGGGACTTAGCGCCGCGCATGCGCCGGGGCGGCGGGCAGGGCCGAGGGCGCGCCCCGCGAGCTGGATGTCCCGGCTGTGGTCTCTGTTCGGGGTTGGGCTGCTGGTGGCGGGGTCGCGCCTGCCGCGGGTCAGATCCCAGGCCAACGCCTGTCGCGCGGGGCTCCCCTGGTGGGGGCCGCAGCGGCTCATCTCGCGTGGCCGCGGGGACCCAGAGGTCATGGCGAGCGCGCCGGTGAAGTACTTGAGGTAGGCGGGCGGGGCTCCGGCCGGGCGTGCGGGCGGAGGGCTCTCCCCGCGGTGCGGGGCTTGGGGCGCTGGGCCGCCCGCGAGACCGGGCCCTTGAGCAGAGGGGTTTGCTCAGCCAGGAGGAGGCTCAGGCCGTGGACGAGGAGCTGTTTAAGGAGTACCAGTTCAGCGTGGACCAACTCATGGAGCTGGCCGGGCTGAGCTGTGCTACGGCCATTGCCAAGGTCGGTGGTGCAACTCTTCCCCCCGGCTCCCTGGCCTGAACCCAATGGAGCGGGGCAGTTGGGGTGAGCTTGGGCTGTTTGGCGCAAACCTACTCTGAATCCCCTCTGGTTCTGCCTTTCAGGCATATCCCCCCACGTCAATGTCCAGGAGCCCCCCTACTGTCCTGATCATCTGCGGCCCTGGGAATAACGGAGGAGATGGCCTGGTCTGTGCTCGACACCTCAAACTCTTTGTGAGTATGTGGAGGGCTGTGGGGAGGCTGTAAGGTTTCTAGGGTCTGAACATGAATTACCCCTTTCCTCTCCTCCTAGGGCTACCAGCCAACCATCTATTACCCCAAAAGACCTAACAAGCCTCTCTTCACTGCCCTGGTGACCCAGTGTCAGAAAATGCACATCCCTTTCCTTGAAGAAATGCCTCGGGAGGTAGGTGGCTCCAGTTCAGTGCTCTCCTCCATAATAACCGTTGTATTCTGCTGCCCTCAGGTTTCTAGGCTGAGCTCATCTGCATTATCTTCCTCTAGATGTTGAATTCTTGGAGGGTAGGAATAGTGCCTGGCACAGAAGGTGCCTGAAGTATGTTATTTGAATAGAAGCAGTGTAAGAGCCTTCTCCTCCACAAGGTGTGCTCTGAGTTCCCATCACCACTTCTAAAGCTTCCTTTCCCCTTGCCCTGGCCGGTGTGGCTCAGATGTTGGAACCCTCTCCCATGCACCAAAGTCACTGGGTTCCTGGTCAGGGCACAAGCCTGCACTGCTGCCTTGATCACCAGTAGGGGGCATGCAGAAGGCAGCCGATTGATGTTTCTCTCTCCCTCACTCTATCTCTAAAATCAATAAAAATGTATTTTAAAAAGAAATAAAGCTTCCTTTCCTCTTCACCTCCCCTGGCCACTCTTGCTCTGTAGTCATTCCTCTTCCCCTAGGATGCAGTCAACACTTTATCTTAGGAGCTGAAGTCAATGCCGAAGCCCTTTCTGCAGATGCATGGATTTAGGGAGTGGGAAACTTAAGAGCTCGATGGGCTTTTAAACATTTGAACACATTTTATGGATGAAAGTGGTTTGTCCAGTCACAGACCAGATCATGTAAAAGCTGAGACAGAACCTGACCCACCTGACTTCGTCTCAGGCTCTCCGGTACTGTAGCCTCCCCAGTGGCAGGCAGGCAGATCTAGGTGTCTGGACTCAACTTGACCTGAATCAGGGACCGACTTGCACTTAATTCTCAGAATATCATTGAATGAGACAAAATTGTATTTGTGCCTCTGTGGGTAGAGGACAGCCCTCTCCTATTAAGAACTCTGTACAGCTGCTGGCTCTGACATCCTTTACTTTTCCTGCTCCACCACAGGCCAGTGTGATCGATGAGCTATATGAGCTGGTGGTGGATGCCATCTTTGGCTTCAGCTTCAAGGGAGATGTTCGGGAGCCTTTCCGCAGCATCCTGAGTGTCCTGAGTGGACTCACTGTGCCCATTGCCAGCATCGACATTCCCTCAGGTGCTGGGTTCAAGGAGGTTGGGATAGGGGCCCTGCCCTGTTTTGAGGTAGGTACCTAGGAATCCTGATTCTTGACCCAAGGCTCGAACCAAGTCTAAAATGAGTGTAGAGGTGCAGAATACAGCTGGGAGCAGAGTTCAGGAGTACCCTTTGCATGTTGGCTCCAAGAGACCAAAGCCTAGGGATATGTGGAGCTCCAGGGTTCCAATTCCTCAGGTGAGGATGTAGTCCTTCATGGGGCTCCCCGTTTCTTTAGGACTAGGGTAGAGCGAGGTTTGGAAGACTAGACAGACATCTGGCCTCTTCTGCTCTTCCTGAATACAACCCTCTTTTCAGGATGGGATGTGGAGAAGGGAAACCCTGGAGGGATCCAGCCAGACTTGCTCATCTCCCTGACTGCACCTAAAAAGTCTGCCACCCACTTCACTGGTCGCTACCACTACCTGGGGGGCCGTTTCGTACCACGTGCTCTGGAAAAGAAGTACCAGCTGAATCTGCCAGCGTACCCCGACACTGAGTGTGTATACCGTCTGCAGTGAGGGAAGGCAGACGTTTGTTCTTCCCAATAAAGACTCAGTGCCTCTCTCTCTCTCAGAACGGTGGAAACCAGAAAGCTCTCCTGGCAATAAAGGTTAATGGGTGGCCTGCAACATTGGATATGGTGTCCTCTTTGGGGAAGAACAAGCAAGAGAAGCTGCTGTGGCATTTGAGGCACTAAATACTTTCGGATGCTGGAAAAGTCTCGCAATGCTTGTCCTTTATACACACATAATTCTTACCCCTTAGGGACATAGGACACTGGATGAGGTTCTCTTAGCTTTCCCCTTCCATTCAACAACGTAGCAAGACCCCAGAAGGTTAACAGAAGGAATTTCTTCAAAGTAGACAAGGAAACAATTTGTATTTAGGACCTTCCCAGGCTGGGAATGGAGATGCCGGTCAGGACTGATGGACAGGCTAGGAGCCCAAGCTGACGTTTATTGACTCATTTGGCAGAGTGTTAGAAAGCAGCTCACAGAACGGGATCTGTGTTTTCCTTAGCGTCACAATATTTAAGAGTCAGGACATATCACATAAGTCAACATGTTTAGTTTCTTTCAGCAAGGATTCCCCCTCAAAGGGACCTGCGTTCCTATTCCCACAGCCCCCAGCACTCCTTGTCCCTGGGCTGCCTGGCTCCGATGGGCACCTGAGTTCATGATCTCTGGGTTAGGAGCTGCAAAGGGGAAGAAGCCCTTTCCCTCAGCTAAGGCAGGTGTACTGCTCTCCTCTCGGCATGCTGGTATCCAGAGCTGGTCCTCCTCGGGAAGGACTCCTCCCTGGAAAGGTGCAGGAGGCCTCCACCACAACTGGAAAGAAACTGATTGAGGACACCCGCACCTGACCTTCAGTCTCTCTTCTCCCGCTTCTTCTTCTTCTTTGCTCTCTGGTCAGTGCTGCCTGTGGCCCTTTCCTCCTCTGCTTGCTGCTGCCTCCTCTTCTGACCTCTGCTGCTTGAGCCAGGGTGTGCTCTGCCCTCCGCTTCCCTAGTCCCGCCATCCTCATGTCCATCGCTTATGTCCAAGACTCCCTCCTCCTGATGCCGGTGTCTTTTCTTGCTTCTGCTTTTCTTACCGCCGCACGCTCTGCTCTCTGCTTCCCTGGTCCCACCATCCGCAGCAGCTTCCCCGACTCCCTCATCCTCTGTGTCCAGGTCTCCCTCCTCCTCGCACGGCTGCCTCTTGCTTCTGCTACGTGAGTCAGTGTGTGTTCGGCTCTCTACCTTCCCTGTTCTGATGCCACCTCCATCCTCCTTGCCTCCTCCCTTACCTAAGACCCCCCGCGTCTCCTCTTCATGGCGCTGCCTCTTCTTTTTCTTCCTTTTCCTGGGGGATGAGTCAGTTTGTTCTCTGCTCTTTAGTTCCCCAAGCCCTTTTGTTTCTGCGACCTCTTCCTCCTCTACAGGTGTCCCCGCTTTCTTATCTTGAAGTTGTCTTTTCTTCTTGCTTTTCCTGATGCTCTGGTCAGTGTATTCTGGATACTCCTTGTCTGCTTTCCTTTCAGTTGCTGTAGCCCCTTCTTCCTCTTTCTGTTTCTTTTTCTTTATTTTGAGGGCTTTGCTCTCAGTCTTCAGTTGAGGGGTTCCAGGGTCCTGGCCTTTGAGCCGAGCCAGGAAGGCCTGTTCCTGGGCCTCCAAACGAGCAAGCTTAGCCTTCATCGTAATTCCGTGACGGGCAGCCCTGAAATAGGGTCAAAGTCAGAGGGTGGGCATCAGGAAAAAGCCTAATTCTTGAGACTGTAAGGGAAACTGGTAGGGGAGGAACTATCTTAAAGCAGCTTCAGATAGGGGCAGATAGTATGAATCACGTTCCTGGGGTGAAAAAGTCAAGAAGTGGTATCGGCCATCCTCAGGGACGGGCTTGTGACAGGGAGAAAAGGGAGACCCAGGAGCTAACGAGTAACTACTTACTTGTGCGCTGTTCGACCCTCGCAGGCTTGGAGCAGCATCTCATCAGTCAGACTGTGGAGGGTTGGGGCGGGGAGATGAGAGATTACAAACAGATCTGGTGGGAACGCTTGACCTCTCCTCCCCTCTGAAACATTCCTTCTACACTGTTCAGGACCTGGCACTTTTCCAGGCGCAGGAGATACGAGGATTAGTACAACGCAGTTCGCCCCGAAGAAGCCCCCTTCAAGCATTATTAGACCTGGGCCTTCCTCTTGAGATCTGCAGCATCTCCTCCCACTTGCCCCGGTGTTGAAAGGAAGCCTCACATTTTTGGAGGCTGGGGGTCCTGGTTGTCATCCTCACTGCAGCTTTCCACGTCCTTGTCTGGCTTCTCCCCATCTGAGGTCAGTGTGGCAGTCTAGGAAGACAAGGCCCACAACACACCGCTGCTATCCCTTCCCCTCCCGAAGCCTCCCCAGGAACTCACACCCGGAGGCACAAATTTGCCAGCCCCCAATAGCAGCTCCTTGCAGACCACAGAGGTGCACCGAGCTGCATACTTGAGCACGGGCAGAAGGGCTGTGGGAGGTGGGGAGAGCAGCCCTGGCCTCCCTGGCTAGTGGGCCCCAGCAGGGAGAAAGGGCCATCACAATGGGACAAGTGTCCCCGGGTGGTCATCCCATACATGGTCCATGTATCTTGGCAATAAAGATGGCACCTTCCCCCCCATCCCCAACACCCATGTACAGTGCTTTATTTGACCAGATTGAGAACCAACTGTGGGCCAAGGATACAGAGTGGAATAAGAACGAGATGGTGACCATTAAATATTAGCTCCCTTCTACTGACATGCTTAGTAGGTGGGAATATGAAGACCTGGGTTCCAGTCCTATCTGCCATTACTAGCCAACTGTAGGCTCTTCAGCAAGGCCCTCTTGCCCCACCTTTGGCAGCTCCTGACTATGCCCTACCACCCACTCCGTTGTTGTGCCTCCTATCCCCTCACCCCAATTCTTGCTTAGGATCTGGGCAGTCTAATTACTAGGAAGCAACAGCAAGTTTGGTCACAGGATCCCACTGTTAGGACAATCCTGAGAATATGTAGGGCACACAAGGCAGCTGTCCAGGCCCCAAGGAAGGAAGGAAAAGAATGAACCTCTCACCCCCAGCCTCCAATACCTTCACAAACTTCTGATACAGCATGTTGGGCTTGGGGCGATTATGGCGGGTGGTCTCCTTAGAAAGGCGCCTTATCTGTACTCCATCCTGTGGGGGAGTTTCAGTGAGTGGGTGACAGACCCCTGCTCCCGCACCTCCAGGCCCTCATGTTTCCCATGCCGCCTATTAGAATTCATACCTGCTTAGTTTCCACTACCAAGTTGGCTGCCGTTTGGTTGAAGAGCTCATTCCACCAGTGGTTTGTGAACTCCTTGCCAGGGTCGTGTCCCACCTGCCAGAGAAAGAAGCATGAACTCTGAACCTGCTTCCCTGTTCTAACAGTTCCCGCTCTCTCCCATCCATCCCCCCTCAGCCTGCCCAGTCTTACCCCGTGAGTGTCCTGCTTTAGCGTCACCCTGAGGGCCTGGGTGATGCCATTCTCCTTCCGGCCCAGGCCTTTGCCTGCAGAAGACAGTGAGTGACTGAGCTTACTCTGCCTGCCCCAGGCTCTCTCACGGCACCCCAACACATGCCACTGGTAGCACTGGGCAAGCTCTATCCCTCTCGGAAGCCCTCCAAGTTCCATTCTTTCTGACACCTCTCCACTCAGGCCCCCTGCTGTTACCTGAGCCCGAGCTTTTCCTCTATAATTCTTTCAGGAGAGAGTTGTGTTTCTTCCCCTCTGCCCCAGGCTCCCAACCACTTCTTCATGCCCACTGTCAAATTTCTTCCTCTTCTCCCCTTTTTGGGAAAAGTCAGAAATTTTCTGCAAATTTCCCCATAAGCTAATTTTCCTCCTCCAATTGAGTGGACTGCATAGGGTTAATCCAGAATGATGCCTCTCCCTTGGGCAGAGGGTAGGCAGGGAATTGGGGCCATGTGGAAGGTACCCATGGGGATCACCTGGAGTCCATCCATGCTTTAGCAGCTGCTGCTCAGCAAACTTCATCCCATGACTCCTAACCTCCGGGGTGGCCTTCATGTTGAGAAAAGAGTCCCTGTCCTCAGGTCCTCACCAGAGAAGAAAAGGTCACTTATCATCCCTTTAAGAAGAAAGGAGAGAGCCATCATACATCACATCCATCCTGATTGCTCTTAGGAGAATTCTTTCCTGAAACTGAGGCAGAGACAGAGGAAGGAGCCCTGGTCCTTGGGGAGCTCCCTGTCTAACCACAGAGAGGTCAATGCCAACATGTCAAAAAGTAATACACACACACATAAAAAAAAAGTAATACATACACTTAGGGAGAGCTCACTGCATGCCAGGCTGTGCTAAGGCCTTACATGAATCATGTCACTTAATCTTCCCACCCCAGGAAGATTTTCTGAACTTTACCTCCAGAAAAGTATGATTATCTCTATTTTAAAAATGAGGAAACTGAGGTCTAAAGAGGTTAGATGACTTGTTCAAGGTCATACAGCTAATTGTGTGTAAAACTCAAACCCAGGCAGCTTGTGTGCAGTCCCCACTCTGCCAGTACATGAAAACTTCTCCCATGTAAGAGCCAAGCGATAAGCTGCTTGTTAACCTGAGTTATAACAGGACTTAATAGAGCCCATATCCTATACCTATGTCCTAGCATTTACACTGCCTTTCAGTGGGGGCGCTACACACCTCTTCCCCACTGCCCTGTTTTCCATCTTGTTCAAGCACTCCTCTTTTTTTTTTTTTTTTTTTAAATCAATCTTTATTGTTCATATTATTACAAAGGTTCCTCATTTCTTCCCCCCTCCACCAGGCTGAGGTACATCATTAAGTCACCCCTCCTAAACATTATATATTAGACTTAAGAATGATGACAAGCCCAGCCACTGTGGCTCAGTTGGTTTGAGTGTTGTCCATGAACCAAGAAGTCACCAGTTCAATTCCAGGTCAGGGCATATGCCCAGGGTTGTGGGCTCGATCTCCAGTAGAGGGCATGCAGGACACAGCCAATTCTATCCCCCAGCCCCCTTCTTCTATTAAAATCAATAAAAACATTTAAAAAAATGATGACCAGTCTGGTTAGGTTTGAAAATAGCAGATTCAGAGTGACTCACATTTCTGTTTACATTTCTACTGTGAAGAACAATCACCTGTAAACCTAGCAGATACCTTGACAGTCCCACAGAAAAGCACTGCGTGAAGCCCTAGCCAGTTTGGCTCAGTGGATAGAGCGTTGGCCTGCAAATAGAAGGGTCTCATGTTTGATTCTGGTCACGGCACATGCCGGGATTGCAGGCTCAATCCCCAGTAGGGGGCTTCTAGGAGGCAACCAATTAATGATTCTCTCCCTCTCTGAAATCAATAAAAATATATTTTAAAAAAAGAAAAGCATTGAGTGAAGAAATGGCCCTATCATGCTTCAAAGACTGTCAAAGTAAAATTCAAACTCTGAAGTCTTTAAGGCCACCTCAAAACTCTGCTTCCTCTCAGAAGTTATCTATGACCTATCAGCTCCCAAATTTCAGTAATAATAATAATACTTAGGCATTTACTCTATGACTGCCTGTTGCTAATTGCTTAACACAGATTATCTCATTTAATCCTCCCAACAACCCTTTTAGGACATGGTATTTCTGTAATCCGCAAACGAAGAAATAGCACTGCAAAGTTTAATTACTTGCCCAAATCAAATAACTGGCATGTACTGCCTCCAGGGTCTCAGGCATTCCAGGACCGGCGTTAATGACCACATTCCTCAGTCTCTTACAGCTCTCTGTGGTTTCTGCAGCATTCCCACTGCCGGTCCCTTGTCGCGGTCGTTCAAAACAATACGCCCTGGAGTCAGAGACCTTTATTCCCCAGCCTCGGTGCCCTTCGTGCCGCGCCAGGACCCGAGAACGCGTTCAGCCATTTGTTGAAACTGAATGAATGGCACAGGTGGGCATTGCTGTGGCTTACCATGGACACCTGTGGACGGACGCGACTAGGTCCCAGGCTGTGCGCCGGTCCCTGGGAAGGCTGCGAGCACGCTCTCAGGCACTGTGTCCTCTCCAGCCAACCCGGTTTTCTGGATTAGTGGTCCTGGGCCTCTCTCTTGCGGATCTGAAGAGCCGGCTACCTCTCCCCTGGGCCTCCTTCCTTGGAGGTCTAAATCCCAGCCCCCTCCGCCTCCGCCGCGGTTTTACTTGGATGACACTGCCCTCGAGGGCCCGGGCTCCAACTGGCGCCCCTCAGGGGACAGCAGCCCCTTACCGTCACCGCGGGGCCTCCCGGCGGAAGCATGTGCCGGTCTGACTGGTGAGCCGCCGCCTTCCCGGAAGTACTGCTTTGGTCCTTCTAGGCTGTCGAAACCATAGAGATGAATGCGGAAACCCAAGTCCTGGTCCTCCCAGGAGAAACTGTCCGGGGGAGGGCCCATTGGCTGGTGTGGTTGCTATAGAAACTCGGCCTCAGAGCGCGCCCATTTCCGGAGGTTGGGGGCGGGGCCACGCACTGCCCACCTGCAGTGTCCGAGCGACCAGGGCACCTAGGTGCTGAGATACCGGAAACAGCCGTGGGTCCAACGCTGAGCCAGTCCCTGGCACGAATACGGGGAAGGAAAAAGCATCGAGTGCGCCCTAGATATTGGTGGAGGCTAAGGAGGTAGCACCGTTGGGGTGAATTTCCTGGGCAAAGTTATTGATAAAAGCCTAGAGATTAGAGGTTTCAGCAGGTCCAACAAACATTTTTGACTCACACCTGTGTGCCAGGGCCTGTCCTTCTGGTACTGGTGATAAAATGTGCATAAGACACGAGCCCTGACTTCAGGAGTACCTATTCGGGGAAAGTTGGGATCCTAAGTGGGACTGAAGGAGACTAGGGGTGGGGCATGGAGAGAGATGTGCGATCCGGAATGCAAGCCAGAATGAGGGGTTTGGACTGGCCTTAGGCAGAAAAGGGAAAGAAGATACTGCAAAGAAGTCAGCATCCTCACCCCACCCCACCCCCAACTGTTCCTAGGCTTCACCGAGCCACCCAAGAACTAAAACCTGAAAAAAGTATCCGTCACTTGCCTCCCTAGATCAGTAGTTATGTTAAATTAACGCTTCCTAGGAACTTCAAAAAAGGAAAACTGCCATTTCATAGTAAAGCTTTATCATGATTGCTCAGTTGTCATACTACCTTATGTCCATAAATTATCGCCCATAGAATTAATTTTATTTATTTTTTATTTATTTAATATATTTTATTGATTTTTTACAGAGAGGAAGAGAGAGGGACAGAGTTAGAAACATCAATGAGAGAGAATCATCGATCAGCTGCCTCTTGCACACCCCCTGCCAGGGATGTGCCTGCAACCAAGGTACATGCCCTTGACCGGAATCAAACCTGGGACCTTTCAGTCCTCAGGCTGACGCTCTATCCACTGAGCCAAACCGGTCTCGGCCATAGAATTAATTTTAGTTAGAAAATACAGTATGCCACATAGTGCCCTGGTTGGTGGCGCAGTGGTTAGAGCGTCTGAGTGGTAATGCAGTCTTCTTTCGCCACCTGCTGTGGATCTCAGGTATAGCATTTATTTATTTATTTATTTATTTATTTATTTATTTATTTATTTATTTAAAATTTATCTTTCTTGATTTCTAAGAGGAAGTGAGAGGTATAGAAAGATAGAAATATCAATGATAAGAGAGAAACATCAATCGGCTGCCTCCTGCATGCTCCACACTGGGGACCCAGCCCTCAAACCAGGCACATGCCCTGGACTGAAATCAAACCTGGGATCTTTCAGTCCGCAGACCAATACTCTATCCACTTAGTCAAACTAGCTAGGGAATTTTTATTTTATTTTTATTATTATTATTATTATTATTTAAAAATATATTTTATTGATTTCATACAGAGAGGAAGGGAGAGAGACAGAAAATTAGAAACATCGATGAGAGAGAGTCATCGATCAGCTGCCTCCTGCACACCCCCCCCTGGAAATGTGCCCGCAACCAAGGTACACGCCCTTGACTGGAATCGAACCCAGGACCCTTCAGTCCCCAAGCCGACGCTCTATCCATTGAGCCAAACCAGTCCCAGCGGAACTTTTATTTTTTAAAATGATTTTATGTGGAGATATGAACCGGGGAATTTACATGCATATATGCATAACCAATGGACACAGACAATAGTGTGGGTAAGGCCTGGAAGGGGCGGGTTCAGGGTGGAGGGGATCAATGGGAAAGAAAACAAAGGGAATATCTGTAATACTTTCAACAACAAAGATAATTTTTTTAAATGATTTTATGTCTGTTAAATTGTCTACAATTAACTGTTAAATTTAGATAATCCCATCAACTTCATTAATCCCATCATAGGTTTGTGCTCCTTGAGGCCAGTGCTTGGAGGGTACCTTGCTCATGGTGGGGGTGTCAGGTGGTCATTCTGGGGCTGAGGGAGCTTCCTGATCACCTCTCTTTGGTTAGTTCAGTGGGTTTCAGCTTTGGCTGCCCATGACAGCAACTGGAGGACGAGGATAATATCCATCCCAGACCAGTAACATTCAGTGAGACTCTGGTTGCAGAAAAGGGGGAGTCCTGAATTGTAAAGCTCCCCAAGTGGCAGGATTGGATGTCTTAGATTGGCCTTTTTTTTTCTTCTTTTTTTATCCCCACCCAAGGATATGTTTTTATGGATTTTGAAATGAAAGAGAGAGACACAGATGTAGGAGAGAAATATTCATTGGTTGCTCCCCGTATATGTCCCACCTGGGGATCAAACCCGAAACCTAGGTAGGTGCCCTGACCAGGAATGGAACCTGCAGCCTTTTTGGTGCAGAGGGTGACCCTCCAGCCAGCTGAGCCACATCGGCTGGGTCCTAGCTTGGTCCTTTCATGTGAGTGAGGAGACTGGAACCTAAATCTGTGTGTGTGTTTTTGTATATTTTTTTTCCACCTGCAAGGAGTTAAGTGGGAGGTTTGAGCATCCATTTGGACCCGGTGCTTCCCCATATCCAAGCTTCCGAATCCCTAATTGGGGGTGAGGAGAGAGAATAATAAAAGCCATAATATTTATTCTAGGATAAATGTATTGACAGAAGCAGCAGGCCGCTGCAGGATATGGCTCTCGGAAGGCGCACACCGGCCTGGCCTGACCGCCATTCCGAGTTATGGACTCAATTTTTTCCCTGGTGATTAATGGTCCCAACCTCTAGCATCCTAAATGTTCACCAATAGGCATCTCATTAAATAAATTATGCTATAGTCACTCACTGGAATACTCTGCAGATGAAAAAAAAATGAAGTTTTATGTCAAGTGCTGACAGGACAAATTCTCAAAACATATTATTAGGTGAAAAAAGTAAGATAGGGAACAGTTTGTATGATATGATTTCAATTGAATTAAAAAGAATATATGGCCGGGACCGTTTTGGCTCAGTGGATAGAGCGTCGGCCTGCGGACTGAAAGGTTCCGGGTTCGATTCTGGTCAAGGGCATGTACATTGATTGCAGGCACATCCCAGTGCAGGGGGCAGCTGGTCGGTGTTTCTCTCTCATCGACATTTCTAACTCTCTGTCCCTCTCAATTCCTCTCTGTGTAAAATCAATAAAAAAATATATTAAAAAAAAAAAAAGAAAAGAATATATGGACCCTGAACAGGTAACTCAGTTGGTTGCAGGATAGATCCCTGGTCAGGGCACATGCATAGAAGAACCCTTTCTAATAAAAATGGGATATGCAAATTGACCATCATGCCCTCACAAAGATGGTAGCACCCACAGCCAATAAGGAGGAAATATGCCAATCGTCTGTCACGCCCTCAACAATGGTGGTGCCCATAGCCACAAGATGGCAACACCCAGTCCACTCAGCTCACCGGGCAGCAGGTGTGCAGCATGGTTGGGCCCGCCCCCAGGCGGGTCTGGCCACTCCGCATGCCTGCCTCCAGAGTCCCCCAATCCCCTCAGCCCCCCAAGCCGCCCAAGGCTGGCCCAAGGCACAGGCAAGCCTTGTATTGCAGCTGCCCAGAGCCACCTGAGGCTCAGGTAATCAGGGCTGGCCAAGACTTGCGCTGCTGGCAGTGGCAGCAGCAGAGGTGTGATGGGGGTGTTGCCTTCCCCTGATCGCTGAGTTGCTTTCCACCCCTCAGGGCTCCTGGACTGTGAGGGGGGCAGGCGGGGCTGAGGGACCACCCCCTCCAGTGCATGAATTTTCATGCACTGGGTCTCTAGTCAATCAATAAATGCATAGATAAATAGAACAACAAATCAATGTTTCTCTCTCCTTCCTCTCTCTAAAATAAATTTTAAAAAGAATAAATGCATATGGTATGTTTCTACTTATCTGCATTCTCATAGTCTTTTTAAAATATATTTTTATTGATTTCATAGAGGGAAAGAGAGAGATAGAAGCATCAATGATGAGAATCATTGATTGGCTGCCTCCTGCCTGCCCGCTGCTGGGCATCGAGCCTGCAACCCCAGACATTTGTCCTTGAGCAGAATCGAACCTGGGACCCTTTGGTCCCCAGGCCAATGCTTTTATCCATTGAGCCAAACCAGCCAGGAATTGTAGTCTTAAAAACTTCTGACCGAGAGAAGTTTAACAATGGTTTAATAGTTATAGGTGGAAGTGAGAAGGAAGGAAAGAGCACTCTGCTTTTTATTTTACCCCTTTAGTAGTGGTTGAATTCTTTTTTACTGTGTGTAGGTATTACTTTTGTTATAAAAAAAAAATAATAAATAAGTGGGACATGGACTTTTGTGTAATTTTTATGTATTTTTTAAAATTAGGTGATCCTTTAAAATCAAGCAGTTAGTGTCTGTTTTGATTGATTCTATTCTCTTTGGTGTCTCTCCCCACCCCCAATAATAAGGGCCAAAATGTATTGAGTGTGTTGCATGCGTCAGGCACTGTTCCCTCCCTGTTTTTTTCCCTAAAGTGCCATTTTGCCAAATCTTCCAGTCCTTCATGTGACATTCCCAGTAATAAACTGGGATCATGCCATCATCAGGAGTCAAGAAAACTAGTCAGCCAAATGTGCCCGTGCATCTGATTGCAGGACTTCATGCTTGTTCTAGATGATTCCACCTCCCTCTGGTCAGTAGGTAGCAGAAGTGGCAAAACTCTCTCTTTAAAAGATGCTAATTCAGTGAAAAGCTGCCAACTCAAGCCCAAGCGGTCTTACTGGATTCCTACTTTGCAGTGCCTTGGGAAAAACTGAGAATGAAAATGACCGTGAGCACACTAACCACTATGTTAGCGTAAATAGCTTGACTATTTACTATGTTTATTCCTGGTCTGTTCCTTTCTCATTCTATCCGGAAACGGTTCTTTTGGCATCTATCAAACAGTTCTAGGTTTACCTCCATGCCAAACTCAGCCTGTTATGGACTTACCTACTGGAGACGTCTAAACCACAGTCCCGAAGTGATCTAGGGAGAAAGGACGGTGGGTGAGGCGTGGGCCCGGGAGTGATGGTAGGACGGGCTGGGGAGCCTTTGCTTTAGACCCGCCCCCTCCCTGTGGGAAGCTGTTTGTTTGAGTTGGGTGGAAGCCAATCAGATGCACTGGCTCAGGGTGTCCTGGCCCAGGAGACAGGGGTTATTTGTCTTCTTTGTTTGTCCGCTCTGGGAGGAGGGAAGGACTTAGAAACAGGGATGGAGCCGAAGGGAGGGAAAGACAGTCAATCAAGTCCATGGGGGTGAGCTCTTGTTAGATCTACAGTCAAAACCCTGGAGCTCTTCCAACATGGAGGGCCAAGGAGAGGAGTGGAGAGGGATTACTGGGGCGGGGGGGGGGGGGGGGGGGGGAGCAGCAAGTTCTAGGTTTGACTCAACAGCTGCCTTCTGCAAGGTCTTGGGCAAGTCCCTTCCCCTCCCCACCTCCTCTTCCTCTGGTAACCCAGGAGACTAAGCATCCCGAAGTTCCCTCCAGTTCGGAAACACAGAAGTACTGGTGTGTGGTTGCTCAGCAGAGATGAAAGAAGGCTGAGCGGCAATTGGAAGCTCAGAACATTTCCAAATGGCTGTTAATGGAAGGAGTCCTCCCTCTGCATTGATAGCAAACAAAACAGAAATGTGCTTGCTTATTCTGGGTGTTGGAAAGGTTCTATGTCTTGATGGGGGAGCGAGGTAGTTACATGGGCGTCTGCACATATCAACGTTGATTGAGCTGTGCGTTTTGTTGCCTGTAAATTACACCTCCTTAGGAAGGTTTTTAAAATGAGCTTGAACTCCAATAGGAGTTTAGACTTCAGAAAAAAAATAAAAAACTTCCTAACAAGAAAGACTCGAGAGAAGTGAATTTCTACCCAGGTAAGTTCCCTTGAGAACTTTAAGATTATGCACCTCTGCTGAAATAGGAGGTAGGGAAGTAGGGAAAAAAATAACATGACCACTATCTTGAAGAGCTTCCCAAATCCTTCCCGCCTCAGACATTCCCATTTCATGTTCCTTCCTGGGAACAGAAAAATCCTCCTTGCAGACTAATCTCCCTCTCCCCTATTGTAACTCTAACCGCACACTCTGCCCTCTACGGAGCCCAGCCTCACACAAGCTCTCTCTAAAGCCTCGAAGCTTACGGTATGGAAGGAGACCCCATTTCAACCTTCTCACTGACCATTCTCTGCCCCCCATCTCCTCCTGTTCTCCTCACACAAGCTCTCTCTAAAGCCTCGAAGCTTACGGTATGGAAGGAGACCCCATTTCAACCTTCTCACTGACCATTCTCTGCCCCCCATCTCCTTCTGTTCTCCTCGGGGATGTCAGTTTCTGTGCCAAGCCCACCCCCACCCAGACCCTTCTTCCGGTGGTGTGTGCCAGCCGGTCCTGCATCCCACATCCCCAGCTGTTGACAGTTTATTGCCTTTACCCAGAGGACAAAGAAAGGGGCCCCTGTTGTTCAACAATGGGGGAGAGATGGGGACAATGGGGAATTGTGCTTCTGATGGGGTGGGGACAGAGAAGGACAGGACAGACAGATTGACAGATGGGGGGCTGGACAGAAGGGGTTAGGTTTCTCGAAGCAGCTGGTTCCCACCTTGAGTCTCTTCCCGTCGGCGATGCGCACCCAGGCACCGGAGGGCAGAGGTGAGGACTGCGGTGGGGAAAAGAGGAGGGAAAGGAGGAGGGGAGGGGTGCTCCATTCCCCACAGCTCCTCTGGGTTTTCTAAGTTCTGGCCTATTAAGGAGTTAGTACCCATGAAGCCAAGATTGTTGGCCCAGCACCTTTTTCTGCAGATGAATCAGGAGCCCATATGGAAAAATGCAGGCATCTGGAGCTTGACAGCTACGGAGCCTCATTCCTATGCCTATTGGTCCAACATCCTCCTACCCACCCATCAATACCCTGCTCTGGTTCAAGAGCGTGATGAACCCGGCACCTCACTCTCTGTACTCTTGCAGGTGGTCGTTTCTGGTTGCCTCCTCTTCTCCACACCCCTGAATGGGTCCCTGCCCCCTATCCCACACCCAGCATCTTCCCCTGGGCCCAGGGCAGTGAGCACTGCAGATATAGTGGCCCGGGTCCAGCCCTGTGACCACTGAGCCTGGCTCGGAGAAATAACGGGTCATGGAGTGCTTGGACCCTCAGCTTTTCCTGTGAGCTCAAAAGTGCAAAAGGAGCGACTGCACTGACCAGATGCCCAAGTCCAGGGCTCTGAGGTATTTGGACCTCCCAGTGGCAACTCCTTCACCCGGAACCTCTTCCTCCAGCAGGACAAAAAGCTGCCCGTCCTGGCTCTCTCCATCTCTGCAAAGAGACCAGCTTGTAACAGGTAGGTGCTAGAGCTGCTGCTGGCCTCTCTCTCTCTGTAAGGAGTGCAGGTGCACTTGATCTAAAATGCAGAAATATAGATCAGTCATTAAGGAATGAAGCATCAGTCAGATCCTGATTCAAATCCCAGAAAATCCCTCCTCTTACAAGCTGTTTGACTCCACTCAAGTTTACTAAAATGCATGCACCTTTGTGTGAGTATATAAAATGGGGTTCAATCATCGTTCCTACCTTGTAGAATTGCTGACAGGTGTGAATATGAAAGTACACACGTAAAGAGCTTAGAGCCGTCTCAGGCATGTGAATGACAGCTATTACTATTAGCTCCTTGGTGAGTCTGTCCCCACTATCACTCTGCTTACCAGGTTCTCCTGGACGGAACTGGTTCTCTTGTTTGTGTCCCTGTCCCAGACACTTTTCCTATTAGCCGTGGGGAAGTCCTTTCTGTGCCTAACTCCCATTTCTCTTTCTGCAAGGTCGTCTTTGACCTCCATTTGCAGAAAGATGGGGCTCAGGTCCTAAGCTTTCTGGCTCCTCTTCAGTATTTCCTCCCTCTCACCATGTCCCAGCTCTCCTTCCCAGAAGTCCTGCATACGAGCTCATTCATTAACAACACATATTAACTTAGCACCTACTGTATGCCAGAAACTATGCTGGGAGCTGCAGAAATGAGCAAACACATACATAGCACTACGACATAGCAGACACTCTTTTAAGCAGTTTGTGTATGTTATTTTTCCTCACATCCTCACAACTTCTCAGTAAGTAAGAGGTGTGCATTATTATCCCTATTTTACTAATCAGGACATTGAGTAAGAGAGAAGTTAAGTAATCTGTTCAAAGTCATGCAGTTAGGAAGTGGAGGAATCAGATTTTTAAAATGAATAAAACGAGGTTAAGGGGTCCTCAGTTTTCAAAATAAATATCAAGGTGATGAAGATATATAATAAAGGAGAAAAGAACTACTGAAATAGACAACTATGTTTGAAATCTTTTTTGTAACTTTATACTTTATAATTCCTGGAAACCTTACTACATATACAGATGTATTTCAAACTCACACTGCTGACTTAGCTGCTGATAAAAGTACTCCTTAGGGCCGGGACCGGTTTGGCTCAGCGGATAGAGCGTCGGCCTGCGGACTGAAAGGTCCCGGGTTCGATTCCGGGCAAGGGCATATACCTTGGTTGCGGGCACATCCCCAGTAGGGGGTGTGCAAGAGGCAGCTGATCGATGATTCTCTCTCATCGATGTTTCTAACTCTCTCTCTCCTCCTCTCTGTGAAAAATCAATAAAATATATTAAAAAAAAAAAAAAAAGTACTCCTTAGGGGGGGAAATCCCCAATCCAGTGCAGCGGGGGAATTGGACAAGTGCGGTGAACTGGGCGGGGGTGGGGGCGGGGAGAGAAAAGGCTTCCCAAAGGAGGTGAGGCCCAAACTGATGTCTGTGAGGAGGTGAGCGTGAACTTGGACTATTTTGGAGCCAGAAGTCCAAGTGTGGAGCGCAGTGCAGAAGGCACGGGTGGCCAAGTGCAGGGAGAGGCTGGATCACAGAGCAACTGGGCTTTGTTCTTAGGGCAACAGGGAGAGACTGTCTTAAGCAGGACACATTCACTCCGGCTTCCGATGGTCAGGCGTGCTGGGAGAGGATAGAGACGGGAGCGGACAATCCAGATGGCAAAACCTGGGGAGTGGTCCTTGTGATGAGAAGGGGATGGAAAGAGGACCTGCTGACTGGGGGTGGGAGAGAGGAAGAAGGATGGGCAAGGTGGGGGTGTGGTTGCTATGGACCCCCTTCGCCTCCCCCTTTCCTTTTGCCATGAACATAAGCCCCCTTTTACTGCCCCAGTCCCTCTGAGGAATCCCTGCGGGGAGTTTACGCCACCCCTGCTTTCCCCACCCTGTCCTCACTCTCTTAGTCCTAAAGAATGCCCACCCTTTGTGCCTCTAGACCCAGCTAGGCTGACTCCCCATCATGCACCGCTGGCTCAGTCTCCCCACTCTCTGTCACTTCCTCCTCCTGGGGGCCTTCGCCACCTCCCAGAAAGCCCTCGGCGACCCAGGTAAGATCTCAGCTCCCGCCCGGAATCTGTGGGAGAGAAGCGCCCGGAGTGGGGAAAGTGGGGAAGGCACTGCTGGAGGTGCCCAGGGAGTGAGAAGTGATTGCTGAGTGGGCAGAGGAGAGAATGGGGCTGGCGGGGGAACAGGGTCTGGATGGGCACTTGGCACAGTGGGGGTCAGGGGGTTCCTGCCACTGTGGCCCCCTCTGCTCAGCATCCTACCGGGGCCCCCACTACCTCCTGCCCCCCATCCACGAAGTCATTCACTCTCGTCGTGGCGCCACGACCACGCTGCCCTGCATCCTGGGCACCCTGCCTCCCAGCTACAAGGTGCGCTGGAGCAAAGTGGAGCCCGGGGAGCTCCGGCAAACCTCCATCCTCATCACCAACGGACTGCACGCCCGGAGCTACGGGGCTCTGGAGGGCCGAGCCAGGATGCGGAGGGGGCATCGGCTAGACGCCTCCCTGGTCATTGCGGGCGTGCGCCTGGAGGACGAGGGCCGCTACCGCTGTGAGCTCATCAACGGCATCGAGGACGAGAGCGTGGCGCTGACCCTGCGCCTGGAGGGTGAGGCCCGGGGTTCCAGCCCCTCCTCTCCAGCGGGGGAGAGGGCGGGGGGCGGATTCGGGGATCCCTGGGCTCCTCCTTCAGCATCTCCCGCGCCCTCTGGGCCAGGCTGCCCCGCCTTTCCTTCCCCTTCCTTCGTCTGCTCGCCCTCCCCAGGCCTTCTGCCACCCCACAGGTGTGGTGTTTCCGTACCAGCCCAGCCGGGGCAGGTACCAGTTCAATTACTACGAGGCGAAGCAGGCGTGCGAGGAGCAGGACGGGCGCCTGGCCACCTACGCCCAGCTGTACCAGGGTGAGCGGCCCCGGGCACCGCCTGGGTCCCCTCCGGGCTAACGGGGCCCCGACCCTCTAATCCCCCTTCTCCCTCCAGCGTGGACCGAGGGGCTGGACTGGTGCAACGCGGGCTGGCTGCTCGAGGGGTCCGTGCACTACCCTGTGCTTACCGCGCGTGCTCCGTGCGGCGGCCACGGTCGGCCTGGGATCCGCAGCTACGGGCCCCGCGACCGGAAGCGCGACCGCTACGACGCCTTCTGCTTCACCTCAACGCAGGCAGGTGAGGGGCGGCGAGCGCGGCGCCGGGGGCGGGGTCTGGCGGGTGGGGCGGGGTCTGACGGATCGGGACGGAGCGAGAGCTGCTCTGGGGGCGGGGTCTGAGGGAGGGGCGGGGGCCTGGCGGATGGGGGCGGGGCTGGATGGTGGGCGGGTTCTGGCGGATGGGGCGGGGTCTGGCTGATAGGGGCGGGGAAAGTGAAACCCTTGGGGCTGGGGACCCGCACCCGCAGGGCTGTCTCTTGGAGGCCTGGCCCCGCCTCGCTCCGCCCACTCGCTCCAGCCCGCTTCCCGCAGCCCCACCCGCGCCCCTGCCCACGCCTCCCACCCAGCCCGGCCCGCTTTCCGCTTTCCGCAGCCTCGCCCTCGCCGGCAGCCCGCATCCCCGCTGCACCCCGCACGCCCTGCTCCCGGCCCGTCCGTGACCCGCTCCGTCCCCAGGCCGCGTGTTCTTCGTGCCCGGGCGGCTGACCCTGTCTGAGGCCCAGGCGGCCTGCCGGCGGCGCGGGGCCGAGGTGGCGAAGGTCGGGCACCTGTACGCGGCCTGGAAGTTCTCGGGGCTGGACCAGTGCGACGGCGGCTGGCTGGCGGACGGCAGCGTGCGCTTCCCCATCGCCGCGCCGCGGCCGCGCTGCGGGGGCCTCCCCGACCCCGGCGTGCGCAGCTTCGGCTTCCCGCGGCCCCAGCAGGCCAGCTACGGGACCTACTGCTACTCCGAGTAGGGCCCTCTGCTCAGCATCCGGGGCCCCTTCCGCACGCGCGACAACGCCTGGGAGTCCTGCGGGGTCTCCTGCTGCCTCTCCTCCCGCCAGATGAAGAGCAGCCCCTCCGGACCCGCCTTCCCAGGACTCCTGGCGGGTGGGGTGTCGGGAGGGAGGTGGTGGCGTCTCGGTGGCGGGTTGTAGCTGCGACCCCGGACCTGCGGATCAGGGCCCCGGGGCGGTTCACGTGCCCCCAGTAGACAACGCAGCCACTGCAGGGGGTGGGAAGGGCGCCCAGGGGACATGAACTGACCTCTGTATACAGCAATAACACAATTGGAAGTTTTTGTGTTGGACGAAGCTGGAAGGGGATGAACTCATAAAGCGTGCAGACTGCGCCTATGGAGGGCTACTGCCGCTTAGGAGGAGCCTGCAGGAGGGGATGGCGAGGAGAGCCCCAAACAGAGCTGGAGACTCCGTGAGCTTACAGAGCCCGGTACAGACGCGGAGAACCCAGGGTGTTTCGCCAAGCACCGCCAGGGGGCGCCGCAAACTCACCTAAGATGACTAAATCAACCCCTAGTCCTACACCCGCCACAGAACAAATAAAAAGAGAGACCTAAAAATATCTATAAATGTGTTTGTATCCTGCCAGTCTCCCAGAAGGGTTTTCAGGACTACTATTAAAGAAGGGAAAATTATACCATTGTTACAACTAACGGGAAATCAACCCCATGGAAGGAGGAGGCAGCAAACACACCAGCACGTCCCACAGGGCTGATACTGGGGGAGATTGTGCATTCGGTTTAGCGCTCACCACCACCATGGCCGCCAGGGAAAAGGGGCAGCTGGACCGGAGCATTCTTAACATCTGGCTAAAGGAAGCATACTAGCAACTCTACGTACAAACTCGAATGCCATTAATTCATTTTTCATATATATTATTTTTTACTGTTCAAGCAATCTATCTGCACCACAAAAGCCTGGTCTAGAGAATAGTAATGACAGAAGCAAAGGTCATGAACTCTTTAATGGCATTTTATACACGAAAACATGCATTCCAGGCCGGTTCTTGCTATGATTGTTAAAGATAATATGTATAAGGGTCAGAGAATGATCAAAGAATAGCATTTTCAATAACCCTCACTCAGATAGCAAATGAAATATTTGTGCTAGTTCTAAGCTTTGATTTTCCTGTCGTGGTCATTGGCTAATACCTTCCAAGGTTGCTGTGAGCAGAATTGAGACAATGCCTGTACTGGGTAGTACATGTCTGTTACACGTAGGAGGCATTCAGTAAGTGGTAACTATAATAATGATTATTATTATAACAATAATAACAACAATAAAACAATTATTATTTTTAAAAAATATATATTTTATTGCCAAAACCGGTTTGGCTCAGTGGTAGAGCATCTGTCTGCGGACTGAAAGGTCCCGGGTTCTATCCCGATCAAGGGCATGTACCTTGGTTGCGGGCATATCCCCAGTAGGGGGTGTGCAAGAGGCAGCTGATCGATGACTCTCTCTCATCGATGTTTCTAGCTTTCCATCTCTCTCCCTTCCTCTCTGTACAAAATCAATAAAATATATGTTTTTTTAAATCAATAAAATATATTTTAAAAAAGATTTAAGAAACCACAGGAATAATCTGTATTATATATATATATATATATATATATATATATATATATATATATATATATAATTGATTTTCTTACAGAGAGGAAGGAAAAGAGATAGAGAGCTAGAAACATCGATGAGAGAGAAACATCGACCAGCTGCCTCTTGCACACAACCTACCGGGGATATGCCTGCAACCAATGTACATGCCCTTGACCGGAATCAAACCTGGGACCTTTCAGTCCGCAGACCGATGCAGAACAATTATTATTATTCAGGTTCCTAGCAAGTAGCTTGTAAGATTGGTTGTTGTATGGCATTGTATTAGTCAGAACAAGCTAACTTATGATGCGATGACAAACAAACCCCAAATCTCAGTGGCTTAAAATAAAAATTTCTCACTCAGGTAGGCTACATGTACATTATGGTCAACAAGGGGTGGGTCTTCTCATTTTAGTTATTCAGAGACCCAGGCTGATAGAGTAGTTACCATCTCAAATGCTGTAAGTTACTCTGCCAGAAGTAAAATATAATAGCTATGGCCCAGAGGGACACCCGTCCCTTCTGTTCATAAGTCAGTTTTCCAGAACTGATTACATGGCCCTACTCAATCGCAAGGGAGCGGGAAAGAGCAGTCACCTTGGTCCAGAAGCAAAATTGGAAATACTATTTGGTAGCAGCAGCAGTACCCAAGTCTACCACAAGTACCAAGGAGGGCAGTATAGATTCTGGGACACATTGGTATCCCCCCCATTCTCCCATCTTATCTCAAAACCATTAACTGAATTTAGGGAATGAATTCATGTAATGAATTACATCTATAAAGACCCTTTTAAAAACAAGTTAACATTTACACATTTCAGGGATTTGGATGTGGACATATCTTTTTGTGGCCACCATTCAACTCACCCCCATTAGCTTTTTATGTAATACCTACTGATAACATTGTCGAGAGCCATTATTTCATTAGGAGTACAAAATGGAGGTGTTCTAATGTTGTCATCCCTCCTTCACTTATTAGCTGTACTTTATAATCATCTAAAAAGGAAAATTTCGCCGGAACCGGTTTGGCTCAGTGGATAGAGCATCGGCCTGTGGACTGGAAGGTCTCGGGTTCGATTCCGGTCAAGGGCATGTACCTTGGTTCCGGGCACAATCCCCGGTGGGGGCCGTGCAGGAGGCAGCTGGTCAATGTTTCTCTCTCATAGATGTTTCTAGCGCTCTATCCCTCTCCTTTCTTCTCTGTAAAAAATCAATAACATATATTTTTTAAAAATAAAATAAAATAAAAAGGAGAATTTCCCTCATCAACTATTTTGCTACCTTGACATATAACCCATTCAGAAAATGTAAGCTTAGTGCTTGATTCTCTTCCACTTTTCTTAGATATCTGCTATGGACTATATTTTGTGCTTCCCTTCCTCCCCCCCAAAATTAATTCATATGTTAAAATCCTAACCCCCAAAGCCATTGTGTTTGGAGGTGGGACCTTTGGGAAGTAAGTTCAGGAGGTGGATCCTCATGAGAAGAGAATCAAGAGAACTTGCTTCTTCCCTCTGCTCTCCACAAGGTGAGAATGCAATGCGAAGCTGCTCCATGTCAACCTGGAAGTGGGTGATCACCACACACCAGATCTGCTTACTCCAGAACTGTGAGAAATAAATGTTAGTTGTATAAACCACCTCATCTATGGTCATTTGTTCTAGCAGCCCAAACTGACTAAGATGGTGGGGTTCCCTAAAAGCAGATGTTGAATTAAGGTTGTTTGCGCCCAGCTAGCGTAGCTCAGTGGTTGAGCATTGATCTATGAACCAGATCATGGTTCGATTCCCAATCAGGGCACATGCCTACATTGTGGGCTCAGACCCCAGTGTAGGGTGTGCAGGAGGCAGCCAATTAATGATTCTCTCTCATCACTGATGTTTCTATCTCTCCCCCTCTCCCTCTCTGAAATCAATAAAAATGTATACTTTTTATTTATTTTTTTTTTTTATTTTTTTTTTTTTATCAGTCTTTATTGTTCATATTATTACAAAGGTGCCTCATTTCTTCCCCCCTCCACCAGGTTCCCACCCCACCCTCCGTTCCCCCTCCACCCCCCATTGTCCTCATCCATAGGTGCAGTTTATGTTCAGTCTCTTCTTCCCTCAATTTCCCCAATAGTAAATCCCTTTTCAGATAGTAAATCAGTTACTTAGCATTTTCTCATATCAATAATACCTCCACATGCCCAATGATACACTTCACACAAAAGACATTTCCCACTAGGTCAACCAGCCTCATCCAGGCCCCACCCAAGGCACTCACAGATCAACACCCCTGTCCTAAACTAACTCAACACATCCAGATCTAAGCCTTCATCACTTGATTCAGCAGACCCTCAAGTTCCCACGAAAGTTTCCAGCCATGTCTGAGAAGCAGCCGTGGGGCAGGGGCAGGCAAGGAGCGAGCTGTTCTGGGCCTGGCTGCTCAGGGCCTGGCCTCTGTTGCTCTGGTTCATTCCACAACCAGCTGCTCCGGGTCGGGTCACTGCCGCTCCCGACCTAGTTGCTCTGGACTTGGCTGCTGCTGCTCCGGGCCTGGCCGCTCCCAGCCTGGCAGCCGCTGCTCCGGGCCTGGCCGCACCCGACCCGCCTGCTCCCCCGGGCCTGGCCGCTCCCAGCCTGGCAGCCGCTGCTCCGGGCCTGGCCGCACCCGACCCGCCTGCTCCCCCGGGCCTGGCCGCTCCCAGCCTGGCAGCGGCTGCTCCGGGCCTGGCCGCACCCGACCCGCCTGCTCCCCCGGGCCTGGCCGCTCCCAGCCTGGCAGCCGCTGCTCCGGGCCTGGCCGCACCAGCCCCGCCTGCTCCCCCGGGCCTGGCCGCTCCCAGCCTGGCAGCCGCTGCTCCGGGCCTGGCCGCACCCGACCCGCCTGCTCCCCCGGGCCTGGCCGCTCCCAGCCTGGCAGCCGCTGCTCCGGGCCTGGCCGCACCAGCCCCGCCTGCTCCCCCGGGCCTGGCCGCTCCCAGCCTGGCAGCCGCTGCTCCGGGCCTGGCCGCACCCGATCCGCCTGCTCCCCCGGGCCTGGCCGCTCCCAGCCTGGCAGCCGCTGCTCCGGGCCTGGCCGCACCAGCCCCGCCTGCTCCCCCGGGCCTGGCCGCTCCCAGCCTGGCAGCCGCTGCTCCGGGCCTGGCCGCACCCGACCCGGCTGCTCCCCCGGGCCTGGCCGCTCCCAGCCTGGCAGCCGCTGCTCCGGGCCTGGCCGCACCCGACCCGCCTGCTCCCCCGGGCCTGGCCGCTCCCAGCCTGGCAGCCGCTGCTCCGGGCCTGGCCGCACCCGACCCGCCTGCTCCCCCGGGCCTGGCCGCTCCCAGCCTGGCAGCCGCTGCTCCGGGCCTGGCCGCACCCGACCCGCCTCTCCCTCGGGCCTGGCTGCTCCCAGCCTGGCAGCCGCTGCTCCGGGCCTGGCCGCACCAGCCCCGCCTGCTCCCCCGGGCCTGGCCGCTCCCAGCCTGGCAGCCGCTGCTCCGGGCCTGGCCACACCCGACCCGCCTGCTCCCCCAGGCCTGGCCGCTCCCAGCCTGGCAGCCGCTGCTCCGGGCCTGGCCGCACCAGCCCCGCCTGCTCCCCCGGGCCTGGCCGCTCCCAGCCTGGCAGCCGCTGCTCCGGGCCTGGCCGCACCCGACCCGCCTGCTCCCCCGGGCCTGGCCGCTCCCAGCCTGGCAGCCGCTGCTCCGGGCCTGGCCGCACCTGACCCGGCTGCTCTGGGCCCGGCTGCCCCGGGCCCGGCCGCTCCGAGCCTGGCCACTCCCGACCTGGATGCTCTGGGCTTGGCTACTGCTGTTCTGGGTCTGGCTGCTCCCACCCCGGCTGCTCTGGGCCCGGCTTCTTCGGGCCCGGCCACTCCGGGTCTGGGTGTTCCTGGACTGGCCACCCTGGGCTTGGCCGCCTCCGCCTCATGCCTGGCTGCCACTGCCCCAGGTCTGGCTACTCCAGTGCTGGCTGTTGATGCTCTGGTTCTGGCTGCTGTTGTTCTGGGGCCTGGCCGTTGCTGCTCCGGGTCTGGCTGCCACTGCCTTGTGCCTGGCCACTCTAGGCCTGGCCGTCGCTGTTCCAACATTCTGTCCTTTTTTTTTCTTTTTAAAACGCATTTATGTTGCAATGTTGGCTGGTGAGTTGAGCTCTGACTTAGTCTTTGATTTTTCAAGATCTTCTTTGTATTCTTTCTTAAGTAATTTTACTATTGTTTGCTCTCACTTGATTTCTTCACATTGAGAACTTCTTTGGTTTCTTCCTCCTTGTCCTGGGAGCTCAGCAGGTTGGCCTGTGGCACCCCTTTGTTCTCCGCGGGCTCCTGTGCTGCTTCAGCCTGTTGCCGGGACGGTGCCGCCCAGGAAGCAGCCCCCGGCCTTGGCTCCATTGCCCGAGCTCAGTGGTCAAAGGCTCAGGGGCACTCACGCCCCCAGGGGCCCCGTGGCCCGCCTCCTTGCTGGTGCCCGGTTGGCTGGAGTCCGGCAGGGGCTTCCGCTCCCCTCCGCGTTCCCCCAGCCTAGAGCTTTTTTTTCTCCTTCCCGCTAGGGAAGTCCAGCATCAGAGTCAACAGACTGTCCTCTGCGCGCAGTTTGCGCGAGTCCCACAGACTGTCCTCTGCGCGCAGTTTGCGCGAGTCCCACAGACTGTCCTCTGTGCGCAGTTTGCGCGAGTCCCGGGGGCCCGGCCTTTCGCCGCTCTCCCCGGACTCCACCTCACAGCCCCGTCTCCCTCTGCCTGAGCCTGGGTCCCCAGGGATTGGCCCAGAACTGGGGTTCGGAGCAGTCCCGACTGAGGCTCAGCGCCGCCGGAGGCCTTGTTTCTTCCGGCTAGAGCAACCCAGCATCAGAGTCAGCATTCAGTCCTCTGCGCGCATTGCGCGCGACTCCCGGGGCCCTGCCTTTCGCCGTTTTTCCGCCTCATGGCCCCGTCTCCTCCCACCGGAGCCTGGGTCCCCAGGGTCTGGCCCATAACTGGGGCTCAGCGCTGCCGGTTCGGGGGGGCTAGCGCTGCCGGTTCGGGGGTTCAGCCCAGGGTGGAGGTTTTATTTCCTTCCTGCTAGGGAAGGAAAGGCGGCTCCCCGCCCTCTCCTCCTCTCCGGCTGCGACCTCTCCGTGCGCGCGTGAGGGCGGGCACCGCGCGCAGCATGTCTCCGTACCTTAGGCTTTTTTTCAGCTCCTCTGATTTTCTTTCTGGTTTTCTCTTTCCTTCTTGTTGTAGAGATTTCAGTCAGTCGACTACCTGTAGCTCTGGGCAATGTCCACTCTACATTTTAGTTGTATTCCATTGAAATTGTTGTGTGCTGCCGCGGCTAGATGTCTACCCGAGCAGCCATCTTGGATCCTTCTCCCAAAAATGTATACTTTTTAAAAAGGCATTGAGTACAAGTAGTTTGAGTATAAAACTGAGTTCAAGGTCATGCTAAGACGCACTGTAGAGGAGTGGAGAACTGAGACAGGAAAGGGAAGGAAGCCATTGAAAGACAGTGCAGAATCTGTCTCAGAGAATCCCACCCAAGGGGCAATGGAACTAGGATATCATTGGGGAACTTCCTGTTGGAAGATTTAGGGTTGCTTCTGGAGGCATTAACCCTCTAGTATTCCAGGCTAGCCCTGTGCTCAAACATGTTCCCACAGCCAGAAAAGAAAAGAAAAGGAAAGCCCTCAGGCAGAGTCACAGACGTTAACCAAGAGTCTTTTTGTGGAGGTGAATGTTGAAGAACATGGGTCATATCTACAGTCCACCCTTTGCAGTGCTCAGGTCCATGTGTGGTCCCATGTCAAATTCACTTTGTCCTGTCACTGACTCTTCAGCACGGTGGCTGATTGCAATTTCTAAATATTAAAAAAAAAAAAAGTGTCTTGCAATGGGAGGGCTAGTGGGACAAACTACAATAACCGTTGCTGCAGTTGGTTCCAAGGCTGTAATCAATATTCAGCATCTCCCTCCTCTACAATTAATTCTGTTGGTCTCTGGTGTTTTCACAATGGAAAAACCCAGACCTTCATCCTGAAGGCCTCAGCCTTTCATTGCCATGCCCTTGAGAGACCAACATTGCTGCAATTGCCTGCTCATGATTACCATTGGACATAGAATAACCAAAACCAAATTTTTTAATTTTTATTATTATTTTTTTTGGTCTATTGGTTGGTCAGTTGGCATGAGGTACCCAAAATAACCCAGCGGCTGCTGTTGCCTTAGATTTAGTGGTACCCTTACTATGACTCCTGGTAGACCCCTCTCCCAACTAGGAACTAGGGATTCTAATTCTGCAGAGCTTACGTTTATAGGAACAGGAAGCACAAATTCCCCACGTGGACCATGGGCTGATTGTGAAGGAGTATTCTACTTCCATACCCTGGTTCCTGACCCATAATTTCCAGCTGTCTGGGATACAGCCCCGTACAATGGCCACTTATTCAAAATATATACTGTATTTTGAAGGCCAGTAGCCCAATCCCAGAGGATGTTTCCTCAAGCTGGTAGATTTCAGAGAGGAAGGGAGAGGGAGAGAGAGAGAAATATCAGTGATGAGCCCTGACCAGTTTGGCTCAGTGGATAGAGCGTCGGCTTGTGGACTGAAGGGTCCCAGGTTTGATTCTGGTCAAGGGCATGTATCTTGGTTGCAG
Organism: Pipistrellus nathusii; assembly: GCA_963693515.1. NCBI lineage: Eukaryota > Metazoa > Chordata > Mammalia > Chiroptera > Vespertilionidae > Pipistrellus > Pipistrellus nathusii. The sequence goes on from OY882875.1 coordinate 14,194,756, forward strand.
GCACTTCCCCAGTAGGGTGTGTGCAAGAGGCAGCTGATAGATGTTTCTCCCTCATCGATGTTTCTAACTCTCTATCCCTCTGAAATATCAGTGATGAGACAGAATCATTAATCGGCTGTCTCCTGCACACACACCCCCCACTGGGGGCGGGGCAGGGGGTGGTCAAGCCTGTAACTCAAGTATGTGACCTGGTCATTGGTTCATAGGTTTATGCTCAACTACTGAGCAACACCAACCTGGGCCCAAGCTGGTACTTAGGTGTGTTATAGAGAGACCATGCTAGTGGACTATCAGGCTGGCAGTTTCAAGGTGATGTGGTGTATCAGGGGCCAGTGGAGACTATGGTCCTGAGCCCATTGTCGCATTTCCTTCACTAGTAAAGTGGATCCCCTTCGTCAGAGGTCACACTATATGGGATCTCATAAGGCTACATCGTTTCCCTTGTGTCCTTGATAATGGTACAGCCCAAGGTGTGTGGGCAGGGAAGGCAAATCCACATCCAGACTATTAATCCCAGTAAGGAGATACTTTCTCTCCTCCAGACTGAATGAGATACGGTGTAATCACCATGCTGCCCAGTGGCTGGTGGGGCTCCTTAAGGGATGGTACCATGGAGAAGGGTCAGTGTCTGTCTCTATATCAGCCTTGGTGAGAGAAAGCCCTTGCTGCTGAGCCCTCACATAGTCTCCGTGTCTGCTGCACAGCTACTCCATTCATGGCCCATTGTGCAAGCATGGTGGAGGACAGAGGCTGGCTGTTACCCACCAGAATCCTCCTGTTCCCTTGGCTATTCAGTGTCTCCTCTGCAGTGGATGTTCTTTAAGGGTATTGCCACAAGACACAATGCCCACTGTTGTACGTCCACCCCTATAGCTCTTCCCCAGACGTTCTTATCTCCAGTCTTCCAGTCTTACCCTTTCCTGGCCCCTGGCCAACCAACAAAGCCATTTGCCACTGTTCAAGAGTTCATGCATATACTGCCCTCAATTCCCCTCTCTCACGGCAAAGTAGGTGGCCAGTGTATTGCCTGAAACCCCCTGGAGGATCCTCCCTCAGCACTGTCTTTCACGGGCACCCCTAAGAGGGTCTGTTGTGTGGCAGCAGTCCATGTTTAGTTCACATCAAAATATCAGAGTGACCCATCCAAGAAGCAGGCCTGGGCTTTTTCCTCCTCGGGAGCATGACCACAGAGAAATCCCATAAAACTAACTATACGGTGAGCTGAGAGAGAGGCACGGCTGCAATAGAGACAAGCAACGTGGGAGCCTGGCTTCCCACTCACGCAGCTTACATGCGCCCTCTGAGCATGCTCCTTCCCAATCACAAATGTGCTGTGGTTTTTTATTGTTGTTTGTTTTTTAAATATATATTTTTGATTTTTTTTACAGAGAGGAAGGGAGAGAGAGAGAGTTAGAAACATCGATGAGAGAGAAACATCAATCAGCTGCCTCCTGCACACCCCCCAGTGGGGATGTGCCCGCAACCAAGGTACATGCCCTTGACCAGAATTGAACCTGGGAACCTTCAGTCCGCAGGCTGATGCTCTATCTACTGAGCCAAACCGGTTTCAGCTCAAATGGAATATTGTGCTCACCCACATATGCTCATGACTTTGTGGGCCTGCAAATTCCCAGATCTTAATAAATCTGGAAAGTGAGACCGGGAAGGGAAGGAGCCTAATAAATAATTGAATACGTAATCCAAATAATTGAACAGGTTCTGACTCTGGGCAGCTGGAGACTGGAGAACTGGCCTCACAGGTCCTGCCCAAGAGGTGAGGGGGCTGGCGATTTGCCTACCAACTCACCCTCTGCCACTGGTCGCACGCTGTCTCAGAGGCATTAGTCCCCTGGGACCTCTGACTCACTGTGCTCTTAGGCCAAGCCTGCCTCCCCAGTGGGAAAAACATCCTCAGCGGTCAGCAGCCTTTGGCTTGTTGAGGTCACTGCTAAGAGGACATGGGCAGGGGCACTAACAGGCTCTGCTGTACCTTTTGGATTTCCAAATTCGTGAGTTTGCAATGTCCAAAGGTGACCAGTGATTTCATGTTTTAGTAGCATTATGAACTTATTGACTTTTTATATTATTTGATATGTCTCCATCTCCTACGTCATTATTCATCTTTTTTTTTTTAATATATTTTATTGATTTTACACAGAGAGGAATTGAGAGGGACAGAGAGTTAGAAACGTCGATGAGAGAGAAACACCGACCAGTTGCCTCTTGCACACACCCCACTGGGGATATGCCCACAACCGAGGTACATGCCCTTGACCGGAATCGAACCCGGGACATTTCAGTCCGCAGGCCGACACTCTATCCACTGAGCCAAACCGGTCCCGGCACATTATTCATCTTTATGCTAAAGTTGTTTGGCCAGTGGGAGTCATTCTCAAGTTGGCTATTGGGTCCTTTTGACATGAACGTGACCTGAGTTCTCAAGTATGAAAAATTATCCTGCTGCAGGCCTGGAATTTCTCCAGCGTTCTGGTTCCTTTTAGTGGAAAGTTCAAGACTACAGTCTGGGCACAAGACATATTGATTGTTATCAGGTTGTTACTGCTCCTAAATAAACTGTATACACAAATAATATTTATAAACTGTTATATATAACTGTTCTCCAGAACACACACACACACACACACACACACACACACACACACACATCATGAGTTCATGCTGTTATGTCTAATTCAGATGAAAGGTTAGCAGTTATTGCTTAACTTTCATTTTCTTTTATACTGCAAATCTTAGTTCTTTTTTATTTTTTTAAAATATATTTTATTGATTTTTTTATAGAAAGGAAGGGAGAGGGATAGAGATCTAGAAACATTGATCAGCTGCCTCCAGCACCCCCTTCCCCCACTGGGGATATGCCTGCAACCAAGGTACATGCCCTTGATCGGAATTGAACCTGGAACCCTTCAGTCCACAGGCCGATGCTCTATCCACTGAGCCAAACCAGTCTTAGCTGCAAATCTTAGTTCTAAAAACTATTACTGTAATTATTTGCTTTATCATAATAAATAGAACTTTTCAAAAATAGTAATGCCAACATAAAGATTTCTCCATGGCTCTTTTGCTCTTAGAAATGTATAGTAAAAATGCTGAGTTTAAAAAAAAAAAAAATGCTGAGTTTTATAATCAGAAAATTCTTCTGAGTGGCTTTGCCTCCAAGTTCATATATAATTAGATGCATTTAAGTTTTAGATTTTAAAGGATTGAAGCACTTTCATTCTTTTAAAGTTTAATTTAAAGTTAGTTTAAATTATTTAATCAAAACCATAAAACAAGGTGTTAGTGCCATTTTACAGGTGAAGAAACTGAGGTTCAGAGAGGTTAATATGATAGCTGGCCCAGCATCATAGAAGAGTCGCCCTGACCGGTATGGCTCAGTGGATAGAGCGTCAGCCTGCGGACTCAGGGTCCCAGGTTGGATTCCGGTCAAGGCCATGTACCTTGGTTGCAGGCACATCCCCAGAAGGGGGTGTGCAATAGGCAGCTGATCAATGTTTCTCTCTCATTGATGTTTCTAACTATCCCTCTCGCTTCTTCTCTGTAAAAAAATCAATAAAATATATTTAAAAGAAAAGTGAATGGTCTTCCCCATCAGGAACCAGAGACAGGACCGCAGGGAGCTGAGGGAAGGGGCTTTTGGTCAATAGGCACGTTTGGTTGTACTCAGGGTTGAGCCTTCTGGGACCTTCAGCTGTCCTTTAGGGAACAGGTGGTCTCCTCTACACACAGGAGTTTGCATCCCTCAAAGCGAGGGTCTGTCCGCTCAGGGGACAGCGGCTCCTGCTCATACAGCGGGGGTTGTTCAGTCTGTAGGCCCCACCACTTGCCCCCTACCCCCCATTTCCCTTCCCACCCCCATTTCCCTCCCCACCCCCACTCTCTTTCAGCTCCAGGGGCCCTTAGAGCCACCCCCTCGCCTAGGCCAGCAGCCCCCGCTTCCTGGCCCCTTTCAGACGCTATCAAAGCCCCCATTCTCCTGGCACAGCTGTGCCAGCGCTCGCACGGCCTCCATCCTCCCCTTCGGCCCTACTTGCACGCTCCCAGGTGCCTGTGTGACACGCAGGGCCTCGGAGAGGAGCTGAGCTGCCTGGGCCCTCACCCCCACGCCTGGGAAAGTGGGAGCAGGTGCTCCAGGGGCTGGGAAGGACAGGCTCCTCCAGGGCGTTGGTGGCTGGGGATCCAGTGAGGAAGGCCCAAGGCTAACACTGGAGATGCAGTGCTCTTGGGATGGGAGATCTTGGACCTGGAGGGGAGATTCTATTTCCTCAACTTGGGCCGTGACCTCAGCTGGAGGGGAGAGGCAGGAGGTTGATTGTCTTCATCTGGAGAGACTGGAAAACTCCCCAGGGCTCAGGAGGCTGGGAGGCGAGCCAGCTGGGCTGCACGTGGAAAAGGGAGGAGCGCTCCCCGACTCTCTTTCCTCTCTGTCTTCTCTCCCTCTCCCAGGCTTTCTCTCCCCTGAGGGAGACAGCTCAGGTCCTGGCAAGACCCTGACCTGGGAGGCAGGAGACTTCATTTTGGTCACGGGCAGTCAATTACCTGTTGTGTGACCCTAGAGAGTCACTTCACCTCTCTGGTCTCAGTTTCTTTATCCAGAAGATACCTAAGGTTACCTGAGACATTCTCCTCCTGTTTCTGGGCCAGTGGTTCTACTTGAACTGTGACTTGGGTTCTTCCTGCTTCCGTTGATTCTGTTTGCTTTTCTGAGCCTCAGAAGGGCAGGCCTTGGTTTTTGCCTCTGCTCAGCAAGTGAATAGAGACGGGAGGGTGGTCACGTGGCCATGGGTGAAGATGTAAAAAAAGAAAGTCCCTGATCAGAAACTGCCAGTTCCAAGTATGATTAGACTTCAGTGTGAATCGTTAGAGCCGGCAATGTGGGGAAATCTTGGGGGGTATTTATTCCTCCCCTAGGAAATCCTCAAGAAAAGATTTCTCTCTCGAATACTGAGCCCCCATCCCATTCACAGAGGAGTGGCCCACTATCTGGCCAGGAGATCTGATGGAGATTAGGCTGTGTGTGTGTGTGTGTGTGTGAGAGAGAGAGAGAGAGAGAGAGAGAGAGAGAGAGAGAGAGAGAGAGAGAGAGAGAGAGAGAGAGAGAGAGAGAGAGAGAGAGAGAGAGAGAGAGAGAGAAAGAGAGAGAGAGAGAGAGAGAGAGAGAGAGAGAAGTAGAGGAAGGAAAAGAAGTAGATTTTGCTGACGTGTGGGCCAGGGCCTTCCTTTACCCAGCCCAGAGCAGTAGACATCACCCAGAGCAGTAGATGCTACTACAGAAGCGTTTCAGAAGAACTAAAACCTTTTCAAGGTTTTGCCACTGCAAAGGGCAAAAACAGTGCCATGACTCAAATCCTGGCTCTCATCAAGACCTTCACAGAGCAGCTGCTCTGTTCTCTCACTCTGACTGCTTCCCACTAGGGGTCTCCCTCTTGGAACAGGCTGTCTCGTACCAGCCCTGGTCCCCACCCGGGTGCTGCTGGCCTCAGTCAAGGTTGGACTGCCCCAGGGCACCAAACTGTGCCCGCACTTCTAGGGCGCAGGAGGCGAGGTAGTGAGGAAGGACGCTTTCTCTGTCTTCCCAGGTCACAGACAAGTTTTCCGGAGGCAAAAACTATGGTTACATGGGCGCCACCACGGGGATTGCATTCCAACCATCTGGTTGCCTGCCCCATGGAGCCCCTTGTGGAGAAGAGCCGCGTGGGTCCGGCTGATGTGCACACCCGCCCTGACACTGTCCCGCGGGACAGAAGGTCTGAGTGCAGCCAAGGGAGGTGCTTGGGCCACCAGGTGCGGATCTGTCCCAAAGGCCTCAGACCCCTCTCTCCACTAGAGGACTTGGGACAGCACTCCCTCCGAGGCCTAAACTAGCGCCTGGTCCGTAGTGGACACGCAGTTAGCATCTATTTAATGAAATCAATAAACTGAGTGTCCTCCCTGAACCATCCCAAGCACGTTGCTCCGTCCTCTTCATTCTCACTTCATTCTCAGTGGATAGAGCGTTGGTCTGCAGACTGAAGGGTCTCTTACTGTACCGCCCTCCATCCCATGTCTTCCTGTCCTGTCTCTACAGAAGATACGTCTCTGGGCGTTGCCAGAATTCCTCAAGGATTAGGGCAGCTGGGCGTCTGGGGGAAGGCAGCCCCGATTTCCCACAGAGGCGGGACCTGGGTGCAGTCCAGATGGGAGGACAGGAACCTGCTCTTAGGCTGCATGGGCATTGCCCGCGCGGCACCTCACTTTCTTTGGGATCTTTGGGGGGTGCTGCTGAAGATTATGGGGATCAAAGCCTCAGACAAGCTCTCCTTGATGTGACCGCTGGTACACGGGGAGAGAATCCGGCGTCCGGCTGTCCTGCCCACGGTGGGTGCCAGGGGCTTTGCCTGGAGTCCCAGCAGGGAAGAAAGAGGAGGGCGAGGAGGGAGCCTGGGAAAGAGGAGGGAGGCAGCGGCCCTGGAGCTGGGAGGAGGTTGTCATTGGTATTCTGGCTGCTGAGACGTCCCCAGTGGCTGGGCAGCCGTCAAGGCCCACCCCCTGGCACCAGGCTGCACATTCATCTGCGAGAGCCTTGGCCAGGGGGCCCTCTGGCTCCCGGCAAGCCCTGCACTTCGCACATTGGTTTGCAGGAGCAGTAACGCAGTTCTCAGCGCCACTTCCCAGCCCACTCCTCCCCCTCCCCCACGTCTGAAGAACTTCTGACTTGCTTTGCTTAACCCGTGAATCTGCTGTCCAACCTCATCCCTCCAGCTGCAAAGTCAGCTGCCCTTCCGTGTAGGGAGTGTGAGCACCACAGGAGACAAAAGGCAATCAGGGCTGAAACCGGTTTGGCTCAGTGGATAGAGCCTTGGTCTGCAGACTGAAGGGTCCCAGGTTCGATTCCGGTCAAGGGCATGTGCCTTGGTTGCAGGCACATCCCCAGTAGGGGGTGTGCAAAAGGCAGCTGATCGATGACTCTCTCTCATCGATGTTTCTAACTCTTTATCCCTTTCCCTTCCTCTCTGTAAAAAAATCAATTAAAAAAATATATATATAACGCAATCAGGGAGGTGCCTAAGGTCTTTTTGCACTTCTCCCGGCTTCCCAAACAGAGCTTCCCTCCCCCATTCTTAGATGTGTGTGTGGAGTCCCTCTCGGAGCCAAACCTCCCATTCTCTCGTCTTCCTCTTCCCTTCTCTCCAAGCGCGAGTCCCCTTCCCGTCCCCTTGACCAGTCCCTCCGGCCGTCTGACTGCCATCCCTCCGGCGGCAGCATCACCTGGTCCCTCCGCCCTCCTGCCCGCCCTCCCCGCTCCGGCCTCGGCCTCCATCCCCAGAAGGATGTCCTACTTCGCGCGTCCTTGCCGCCCGGAACCGACGCCGGGAAGGCAGCGGGTCCCGTGACTCGCGAGCCCCCCGCGTTCCGGGCCAGGGGGCGGGGGCGGCCCGGGGAGGGCAGGGCGGGACCGGGGGGAAGAAAGGGGGTTTTGTGCGGCGCCGGGCCGGCGCCCTCTCCCGAGCATCCTGCGGGCGCAGCCTCCGCCGCAGTCCCCGCCGCCGCAGACGCAGGACCTGAGCCGCGGGCCCGGACCCGGCGGAGACCCGGGAGGAGGCGACAAACTTCGCGGCGCCGCACCCCGGCCCCAGGAGGTGAGCGCGTCCGCAGCCCGGCCCCGGGACCCGGGAGGGAGAGAGAGGAGGGAGCGACCCTCCCCGCAGCCCTGGCCTCGGAGGTCCCAGCGCTTCCAGCTCGCCGCCCCCGATGCTCCGGCGCGGTCCGCCCGCAGCCCCCGCCACCCTCTGGCTCTCCGCCGCCGGCACCCCCGCGGCTGCTCCCTGTGGGCCCGCAGCCCCCCAGTCCCCGGGCTAACGGGAACGCCCCTCCGGGTGCTCGCGCCTCCCCGCTGCGCGCTGTCCCGACCTGGTCCCGGGCCCCCGCTCCCTCCCGGGAGGTCCCTCCTCCGGAGCCCGCAGGATGGCCGGTAGGAGCCGCTGTAGCGGGCGATCCCGGCGCCCCTGGGAGCGGGAATCCCACCCGGGAGCTTACTTGTTGTGACCTTGGCCAAGCTAGTTGACCTCCCTGAACGCCGGGCTCCTCATCGGGGCAATCCCAAAACAGCGTTTTTTGTTGTTTTGTTTCTTTCTCAAAGGGAAGGTTATGCCTGGGAGGCATTTAACAAGGTTATACCTCGGTGGGTACCACTCCTGCTTTCCTTCCTAGAACTGCCAGGAGCTGGGAATTCCCCCCTTCCCCCAGCTATGTTCAGAATAGCTCTGCCCACCTGGCTCTAAGAGGACCGAGAACTTTGCCATCGATTTTGTTATCATCATTCATCTCTGCATCGCTTTGCCCTGCTGGGTGGCTCATTTGGTTGAAGCATGGTCCCAAGTCACAGAAGGTTGCCGGTTGGATTCCCTGTCAGGGCACAGACCTAGGTTGTGGGCTCTTTCCCCCGTGGGGGTGTTCCGGAGGCATCAATGTTTCTCTCTCTCTCCCTTCCTCTCCCTCTAAAATCAGTAGGTGAGATTGAAAAATACAAACCTGCATAACTTCTATTCCAGATAATACCAGTAAAACCAAGGGATAATTACCGCTAGACCCACTCACAGTATTACCAGTGCCTGTGTTGTTACGACTAACTTTGCTGTTGACAAAAGCATCATCTATATTTCAGATTTTATTTGAGGAGGAGCTACCACAATAGCTCATCTGGTAATGTTGCTAAATAGTATTATTACGTGTGCTTCCAGGAAATAGGACTATTTGTACCATTCCTGCAATTACTCCTGCAGGCCCTTTGAAGCCTGGCTGTATTGTGTAGGCTCTTGGTGCTCACACAGCCACTAAGGGGGTAGCTGAGAGCTTCCCTCCTGCGGAGACGCAAGCTCCGGCCTGTGCAGCCCAGCTGATCCTGCTGAGCATAGGAGCTCAGTTCCCATGGAGCAGATCTTGGATGCCAGCTGGTGGGAATTCAGCATGGAGCTGGCACATACACACACACACACACACACACACACACACACACACACACGGCCTGGTGAATTGGGTATATGAAGCCTAGGAGGGAGATGGAGGACCATGGTCTGAGAGGAATGATAATGTAACAAGGGGAAAGTTTCCTGAACAGCTTGGGAAAACTCAAAACCAAGGCAGAAATCCAGAAGCAGGAGCGGGGAGAGAGAGAGAGAGAGAGAGAGAGAGAGAGAGAGAGAGAGAGAGAGAGGCAGTGTGGCATCGGAGGAAGGGACAGGAAGACTGCTGAGCTCTGGAGGTTAGGGATAGAAGGGTGTGTCCTGTTCTGGAGGATGAGAAGCTGGAGTGGAGGTGGGGGAGTATGTGGGGTGGAGAAGGCAAGGCCTGGGTCCCTGGGTCTGTGGCTGGTGCCTGACGAGGGATGCCTAAGTTTTCTCGGGACTGTACCAAGAAGGGACCAAAGTCCAAGTGTGGTGTGATTGGCAGGTGGGGTGGGGTGGCGGGGTTCTCTGACTGTGAGAACCGTGCACCCAGGGCCATCCTCTCTGATCGGGGACTCCCATTGCTAGAGGTGGGGGTGGGGAACCTTCTATGCTCCAGGGCAGCCAGATCCTCAGCCTCAGATATTCTCCCTTCATCCTCCCACCTTCAGAGCAGAGGCAAAGGGTGGGGTGGGGGTGGGAGGGCGCGGCCCAGGGCATTGGTCCCAGAATGGCTCCAACTATATGGGTTTCTGGGGCGCCCATCAGAGAGCCGGGAGCCAGGTCTGTGAGCGGCTCCAGCCCAGAGCGAGGGGAGGGAGGGCTCCAGGGAACGCCGGGCCCAGGACCTGGCACAGCTCAAGTGCACGGTCAACAGTCTCCTCGGCACCGAAGGTGCTGGCTGTGCATCCGCAAAGGTCCCTCCAACTCCGGAAAACAGTCTTCCCAAGATGCCCCCGTGCCCAGAGCCGATCTCAGCACCTCTGACTTGGCCGCAGCAAAGACCAGAGAGATGCCTGGGCATCTGACCCTTGCCCCTCCTCCCCCAGCTCTGACCCTGAGGAAATGAAGCCCTCGCAGTGGGGGATGGGAGTGGGGGAGCAGAGGCTCACCATGGTGGGGAGGAATTCTCGGGAGACTCTGGGAGAAGACAGGGATCCCTCAGCAGCTCAGGCTGGGAAAGGGGCGCAGGTAGGAAGGTGGGGGAGAAGCGGGTGGAACAATGGGCCTGAAGTGGGAGTGAGTAGCCAGGGGAGACAGGCCTGCTCTCCTAAGTCGTGCCTGCAGCCTAACCTTCACCTCTCCTGCCGCACCACTGGTCAGTTCCACGGCAGACGTGGGTTTTCATGGTCCTCTCAGCCTGATGCTCAAAGATGACGTTGACACTAGCTCCTCCGCAGCCTTCCCTCTTAGGGGCACATGGGGACACATGGGGACTCCAGGTCAGCCCTATCCCTCTCTGGGCCCCGTTTCTCAACGTTACAGCCCCACCCCCCATTGTGAGTGTAGAAGTGCTTTGAGATCTTCAGTGGAACAGCCTGGGCTCTCACAGAGCTTCTGATAGCCAAGGCCAGTAGGGAGATCGCCTCTTTCACTTCGTCTCACCCACCCCCCTCAGCCCACCTCCCAGCCCAGGGTTAGGGTAGGGGAGGGAGAAGCTGGATGGAGGCCAGCCTGACAGAGACAAGGGCTTTGTCCCAGCTGGTTTCTGAGCCAGGAGATCCGGTGGGAAAGCCTGTGCCAGACAGAAAGGAAAGACTGGGAGGGAGAAAAGAGAAGGCGGCCAAGGAGGGGGGCGGAAGGTGCTGGGGAGTAGAGAGAAGGGTTTCCTTATACGTTGTGGTGGGGGGGGGAGAGAGGTCAATGAGAGGGTGCACTGGGGAGAAGTTGAACATTGCCTGGGCTCAGTCTAGGAGGCCCTCCCAGGGGAGGCCAGGTGGCTATGATACTCAGGGAGGACGGGACAAGAAGGGAAGTTGGAGGGGTGCAGTGAGGGGAGAGGACTCTGGGTTCAAAGAAGGAGTCTGGCACTGGGAGAGGCAGAGGGAACTCCAAACACTTACAGGCATATGGTACCCACCATTCATGCTATATGCTGTACGCATTTATTGAGCCCCTACTGTGTGCTGGGCTCTGGGTATCTGTACAGGACTTTTTATTTTTTATTTTATTTTTTTTATTTTTTAGAATATAAATGTTCTCAAAGCACACAGCCTCATCACAAACGGTGCGGTGGTAGTAATGGTGCTTTTACAAGAAAACAGAAGCCCAGAGAGGGTCGGGAATTGTCTTAAGCCAGACAGGGAGCTCACTAGCACCAGTGCATCAGGTCTAAAGAACACCTTGGTGGGGAGACAGGGATCAGACCAGAGGTAATGGTGAGGTGGAGGCAGTGGGCTTCCTGGGCCCGGTGTGAGTTCCTGTGGATATGTTAGGGAGCCGTGGTAAGTCCATCCTGAGGCCTAACCCTATCTTTCTTTTTTAAAAATATATTTGTATTGATTTCAGAGAGGAAGGGAGAGGGAGAGATAGAAACATCAGTGATGAGAGAGAATCATTGATTAGCTGCCTCCTGCACACCCCCTACTGGGGATTGAGTCCACAACCCAGGCATGTGTCCTTGACCAGAATTGAACCTGGGACCCTTCAGTGTGCAGGCCCACGCTCTATCCACTGAGCAACACCATCGAGGGCTAACCCTATCCTTCTTCCCCAAGTCCCCGTCAGTCTGCAGCATGGCCCCCCTGTTCCTGTCCCTGCTGGCAGCCCTGACCCTGGCTGGGGTCCCTGAGGCCTTGGCTGGTGCTCTGGAAAGGGACAGCTCAGGTAAGCAACCTGCTTGGGGTCACTTTCTCTGTCTCCTGCCTCTTCCCTCTTGTTAGGCCCTCACCAACCTCTTCCAGCTTGGGGGCGGGGTGGGGTGGGGTGGGGGGGACACTCAGGGAGGAGGAGATGGAATTTGGAGGAGTCTGGGGAAAGGTCTGGGCTGGGACCCTTTGCAAAAAAAGAGATGAGGTGTGGATCCATGAAGAGTGTGGAAACTTGAGATGGGGCTGGGGAAGTCAGGTGAGGGAGGGCTGGGAGGCAGAACAGAAGTGGAGTTGGGAGAGATTCTGGGCAGAAGTTTGGAGCGCTGGACTGTAGGACCCAGGGGCGGGGCTGGAAGACTGTGGGTGGAGCCCACAGATCCTGGGGCGGTACCCTGGGAGACTTTGGGGACCCATCTCTGGGATGGAGAAGTGGGTTTGCAGGATCCTGGGGGCCGGGCCCAGCTTGTTGGGGACGGTTTAGGAAAACCCAAAAGCGAGGCCGGGAAGTCCTGGGTGGGGCGGGAAGGATCGGGGGCAGGGCGTGGGAACCGGGGTGCAGCTCCTGCCGGTCCCCCCACAGAGGACCGGGCCTTCCGCGTGCGCATCGCAGGCGACCCGCCGCTGCAGGGTGTGCTGGGCGGCGCCCTCACCATCCCCTGCCACGTGCACTCCTCGCGGCCGGGCCGCCGGGCAGCGCTGGGCTCCCCGCGGGTCAAGTGGACCTTCCTGTCCGGGGGCCGCGAGGCCGAGGTGCTGGTGGCGCGGGGGCTGCGGGTCAAGGTGAGCGAGGCCTATCGATTCCGCGTGGCGCTGCCCGCCTACCCGGCCTCACTCACCGACGTGTCCCTGGTGCTGAGCGAGCTGCGGCCCAATGACTCCGGGATCTACCGCTGCGAGGTCCAGCACGGCATCGACGACAGCAGCGACGCTGTGGAGGTCAAGGTCAAAGGTGAGGGGCAGGGACCAGGAGCAGTTCCCAAGGAACCCAAGGGGAGGGAAGGACTCCAGCCCTCAGGGACCCCACAGTCCCAGGGGGAGCAAACCCCTGGAAGGCAGACTGAGTTGGGCCGAAACCGGTTTGGCTCAGTGGATAGAGCATCGGCCTGCGGACTGAAGGGTCCCAGGCTTGTTCCAGTCAAGGGCATGTACCTTGGTGCGGGCACATCCCCGATGGCGGGGTGTGCAAGAGGCAGCTGGTCATCTCCAGTAAGGGCGTGTGCAAGAGGCAGCTGGTCGATGTTCCTCTCTCATCGATGTTTCTAACTCTCTATCCCTCTCTCTTCTTCTCTGTAAAAAATCAATAAAAATATATTTAAAAAACAAAACAAAACAGACAGACTGAGTTGGGAAAGGCTTTTGCTACTGCCTTTCTCTCACCCGGAGGAAATGTTGCCCATAGTCCAATGTAAGCCCCTCATTCCGCAGTGAGTGCCATTCGGACCTGACCCTGTCTGGACAGATGAGAGTGACAAGAAGGGGGAGGGGAGGCCGGTGTGCAGGGTGGACGATCATGCCTCCAGGAATGCTCTCTGCCCCTCAGGGGTCGTCTTTCTCTACCGGGAGGGCTCTGCCCGCTACGCCTTCTCCTTCCCGGCGGCCCAGGAGGCCTGCGCCCGCATCGGGGCCCGCATCGCCACCCCAGAGCAACTCTACGCAGCCTACCTCGGGGGCTACGAGCAGTGCGACGCCGGCTGGCTGTCCGACCAGACGGTGAGGTAAGCCGGGGCTGTGGGCCAGGGGCTGCCTGCTGCCTCAAGGTGGCCACGCGGGCTCCCTGCCTCCTGAGACTGAAGCTGGTCTTCAGAGAATGGGTGAGGATCCGCCCTGGGGGTGTCTGTCCCCCTAGAGCTGGGAGGACAGCGGGCTGCATGGAAGGCAACGGGATTTGGGGTCCCTGTGGGATGGCTCCCTCGTGAAGGCTCTATCCTCCACCCCCAGGTATCCCATCCAGACTCCGAGAGAGGCCTGCTATGGCGACATGGATGGCTTCCCCGGGGTCCGGAACTATGGCCTGGTGGACCCGAGTGACCTCTATGACGTCTACTGCTATGCTGAGGACCTGAATGGTAATGGGGATGAGGGGCTCCCAAGGGACAGGCCCCTTTTCTAGGGTTGCCCCTGAGTGCCCCTGGGGCCTCTGCTGGACCTTATTGCCCTTCATGTGTTTAAGGGGGGAGCTAGGGAGAAGGAAACGATCCATGTCCCTCCCTCCAAATACTGTCACAGAGGCAAGTTCATGGTCAAAGCCTAAGGCATGTGGCAGGAGACTGAGTCTGTGCTTTGGCTCTGCTGTTACCTGCTGTGCACCTCTGCCTCTTAGCATCTCTAGGCCTTGTTTCCATTTTTGCAGCCTGAGGACGTTGGGCTAGGTCCCTTTGAGCACTAACATCCACCCTGAGCTTCTATGCAGACTTTGATCCTAGGAAGCAGGATCATTGACTCCATGCACAGATAAGGAGACTGAGGCCTAGAGAGGCTTGCCCAGGGTCCCTGTGGAAATCCAGGGTAGAAGGGGCTTCTAACTTCCTGGTAACCCAGCCTCCTCTGCCCTCCCAGGAGAGCTGTTCCTGGGTGCCCCCCCAGACAAGCTGACGCTGGAGGAGGCACGGGCATACTGCCGGGAGCGAGGAGCAGAGATCGCCACCACAGGCCAGCTCTACGCAGCCTGGGACGGCGGCCTGGACCGCTGCAGCCCAGGCTGGCTGGCCGACGGCAGTGTGCGCTACCCCATCGTCACGCCAAGCCAGCGCTGCGGTGGGGGTCTGCCCGGTGTCAAGACTCTCTTCCTCTTCCCCAACCAGACCGGCTTCCCCAACAAGCACAGTCGCTTCAACGTCTATTGCTTCAGAGGTGAGCTCCCTTCCTGCAGGGACGGAGACCTCACAGAGACAGAGCAGCCCGGAAATCCCAATCCCCTCCCCCCCCCCCAGCTCTGGTCTTCCCACCGGAAGGAGGCTTTGGAGATGCTCAGCTTGTCGCTAGGGTTCGAATTCTGGCCACAGCCTCTGGCTTGGCCATGGGGCCTCCAGGAGCGCTCACTTCTCTGTATCTTCCCACCTCCCTCCACATCACTAACCCATGCCTGCTCTTCCAGTTTCAAAACTGCCTCTCCCATACTGGGCCACCAATTATGTTTCCATTTCTGGCCAGCTCATTAGCAGAGCAGAGATGACTGACAACCTCTGAATCCAAAGAATGATTCGCTCTTAGTTAACCAAATGCCCTTTAAGAGCCGTCAAAGGGGTTTCCAGAACCTTCAGCTTGAAGGTGTCATGTCTTTAACAACCCAATATTGACAGACAGACACAGGTTCACCCGCAGAGAGCAGGTCCTGAAGGATAGTTGGATGTAGAGGTGGCTTCCTGCCCATATCATATATTGGGAGATGGGGGGAGCAGTGCCTGGGACCCTCAGAGGCCCAGGGCCCAGGCTAAGGGCAACTGGACACTAGGGAGGAGGTGCTGTCAGGTGTCGGAGTCCTTGCTCCCATGGTGAGCCTGCAGTACTGGTACGAGGGCTGGGAGCAGACATGTGAGAAGAAGGCACAGCACTTGCCGTGGAAGCCCCCAGCCTGAAGGAAGACAAGGCAGCTTGCTCTCAACAAGATGGAGACTGAGAGACAAGGATTACTGTCACTGAGACTGGTCCCCAGACATGTTTGACCTGGCATGGATGTGGGGATGGATAGGAAGACAGGTCCATGTGAAAAGATTTCCTGGAACAGGGGTGGTGGTGGTGGTGGTGAGAGCTAGCACTTCTATGCACTGATTATGATTATGTGTCAAACACATTCTGGGGGGAAATGGAGAGAGGAACTGAATCAGGAGGAGGGAGAGAAGAGGAGATGACTATGGTTGTGAGCAGGTGGACAGAGGCACGCAGGGCACAGGTTTGCTGATATTTTTTCTTTCTTTTTTTTTCTCTCCCCCCCAGTATTTTATTGATTTTTTACAGAGAAGAAGGGAAAGGGATAGAGAGTTAGAAACATCAATGAGAGAGAAACACCGATCAGCTGCCTCCTGCACACCCCCTACTGGAAATCTGCCTGCAACCAAGGTACATGCCCTTGACCGGAATCGAGCCCAGGACCCTTGAGTCCGCAGGCTGACGCTCTATCCACTGAGCCAAACTTGTTAGGGCGGTTTGCTGGTCTTATATTAGCAAGGCTCACTGGAGCAGGGGACGAGAGCAGGACAGGCTGTCCTGTTTCATCCGGCCGAGCACAGATGGCCCTCCGGGCTTTTCTTAGCCCAATTCCATCGTCACTTCTTCTCTCGGTGTACTCCCCTAGAGACAAGGTAATCTATTCTAGAACTGTTATTTGAAGGGAATAGACCCCGAAGGGTAGGGTGGTTCCTGCCTGTCCGTTCTTGACTCAGTCCTGAGATCCTCAGGTGTTGCCTGTTGAGTGTCCTTCCTGTCCTGTGCCCTTCAGCTCTCCTGTCATTATGGCGGCCTGTCCCTTTCCATTCCAAAGGTCTTGGGATGACTGAGCTCCCTCACACCTCGCCCCAAACCCAAGGTGCGAAGGCCATTCTGTCCACCCCACCTCCTTCCTTTACTCAAGGGCAGCTCTCTCCCTGGGCCTTTCTTTGCCATTCCACATAAAGTAGCACTTCCCATCCCACCCCATTCTATATTAACATTGTAACACATGTTTATTTGTTTGTTATCTGAAATACAATTCCCTTGTGGGCAGGAAGCCTGCTATTTTGCCCTTTGCTGTATTCTCGATGCCCTGGAGAATGCTTGGCATGACACACACTGGGCACTTGATTAATGGTTGAGGGACAAGTGATAAGTCCTAGGGTGCTCCTGTGGCCCCATGGGTGCCCCACAGGGAAAATGAAGAGGACTGAGAGAATTCCATGGCCTCTGAGTCTAACCCCACACCCTCACATGCAGGCTGTGGCCTGAGAGGACAGAGCTACCTGTTTAACACCCCCGATGGCACTTAACTCTCTCAACAGACTCTGCGCAGCCCTCTACCATCCCTGAGGACTCCAACCCATCCTCTGACCCAGCTTCTGACGGACTGGAGGCCATTGTAACGGTGACAGAGACCCTGGAGGAGCTGCAGCTGCCCCGCGAAGCTGTGGAGAGTGAGTCCCGAGGAGCCATCTACTCCATTCCCATCGTGGAGGATGGAGGAGGTGCGAGCTCCACTCCAGAAGACCCAGAAGAGGCCCCTAGGACCCTTCAAGGTAATGCAAATCCCTTGTCCTGGAGAGGTCTGCGCATGAGATGTGGGGGGCATTAGCCCCGCTGTCCTTTCTCAGCAGCTCAGTGGTGTAAGGCATCTCACCTACTCCTCTTCCAATATTTGCCTTTCCAGAAAATTCCACTCCCAGCTCTCTGAGTCTAGAGCTGTTTGGACTAAGGTGCTTCCCTCTGGAAAGGATAGTCCTCTTTTGATTGGTCTCTTCTCTCCTTCACCTAGCCAAACTAGACTAGAGAATTTTAACAGACCAGGAGAGGGAGATGCAATGACCATGTTTTCTTGGGATAATGACAGCTCACAGAGCCTTCAACATTGCAGCTCCTGTTGCAGTTCTTCTGGAGCAAAGACAGCTCCTCCCCAGTGCAGGCTCTTTCCTCTCCCCCAGTCCTCTCCAACCCCTTCCTCCCCTTTTCCTTCCTCTTTCCTGTCTTCTGACGGGCGGGCGCTGTCCCTGGTGCTGAATCATCTGTGCTTTGCCTAGAATTTGAACCCCAGTCCGTTGTACCTCCCACGGAGTCATCGGAAGAGGAAGGCAAGCCGATGGAGGAAGAAGAGAAATACAAGGATGAAAAAGAGGAAGAGGAGGAGGAGGAAGAAGAGGAGGAGGGTGTGGAGGATGAGGATCTGTGGGCCTGGCCCAGCGAGCTCAGCAGCCCGGACCCAGAAGTCCCTCTCCCCAGTGAGCCGGCCCTGGAGGACTCACTCTCCCAGGCAGTCCTGCACCCTGGCGCCTCATCACCTCCCAATGGAGAGCCAGAGGCTCCCAGGCCACCCAGGGTCCTAGGACCACCCACTGAGACTCCACCCACTCCCAGGGAGGGGAACCTGGCTTCACCTTTCACTCCCACTGAGGCAAGAGAGGTGGGGGAAGAGCTGTCGGAGGTCCCTCGAGGAGAGAGTGAGGAGACAGGGAGCTCCGAGGATGCTCCTGCTCTGCTACCAGCCACGCAGGCCCCTGAGGGTTCCAGGGAGCTGGAGGCCCCCTCCAAAGAGAATTCTGGAAGAATTGTCCCAGCAGGGACCTCAGTGCAGGCCCAGCCCGTTCTGCCCACTGACAGCACCAGCCATGGTGGAGTGGCCGTGGCCCCCTCAGCAGGTAACTTTGCCCAAAGCTCAGCTTCCCTATGTCTCCTCCTCCTTGTTCTCCTTCTGCAACTCTGAGTCACCTCACCTGTAGTCCTTTAACCACCATCGCCCCAGATCGCCTGTCCTTTGCTTTTACTCTCCTACCCACCTCTCCCTGTGGGTTTCCTATTTTGGGTACCCTGTCCTGTGACGTCCATCCCAGCTCTGATTCCTCGCCAACACCCTATGACCCCCAGCACCCTGACGCCCATCCTAAGGCCCTCTCCCTGTTTCTGAAATTTGCACTCTATCACCCAGCCCCACCACTGATGGCCTCAGACTCTTTCTTGCTCTTGGGCTCTCTACCCGCGACTCACATCTCACCGCCCCACAGGGCACCCTCATGCCTCACGCTCTAGGATGCCCTCATCACCGGCTGCCCTCTTCCCGGCCCAGGCCGGTCTCCTGCTGCTCTTCCTGTGTGCCACCCCCTCCAGCCTCCTCCCACTGATATCAGGGAAGCCTGGGACCCCACCCCGCCTCACCCTCTGGGGTCCAGGAGACCCTTAATCCCACAGAGCCTTAAGCGACTACTTCTGTGAAGTATTTTTTTTCATTTGTTTCATGGAAAACAAGCCTTGGAAATAAATCTCTATTAAACTGCTTTATAACCAAACTCTGTCTCCACCCCCAGCTGTCTGCCCTTTGCATTCTATAGATCCATGTCATGGGTAGCTCTTTGATGCTTCTCTTCCTCTCTCTCTCTCTCTCTCTCTCTCTCTCTCTCTCTCTCTCTCTCTCTCTCTCTCTCTCTCCTCCCTGTCTCTCCCCTTCCATTGCCCTTCCCTCCCCCTCTCTCTGTCTTTTTGCCTAAACCTACCCAGTCCTAATAGCCCTTTGCTGTTCTCTCATCCTGTCCTTCTCAGGCCTGTCTCCACTTTCCTTCCTGACTGCTGAGATCCCAAATCCGACTGTGCACATTCCCCAGAAAAGTCCTTGTCTGTCAGTCTGTGCGAGTGTTGGGAGGTTTCTCCCTCCCTCACTCTTAGGGGGAGTGTGTGTATGTGTGTGTATGTGTGCATTCCTATTCATTTCTGGTCCATCTCAATGGCTCCCATACACAGGCACATATACAGAGTAGTGACGAAAAAGCCCCTTTCAGCCTAGATGTGTCCCCTGGCATCCAGGTGACCCAGAGCCCATGCCCCACCCCTGGCATCTCAGCAGGGGGATGGTATCTAACTTTCCTCCTACTCCCACAGCCTTCCTGTCCTCCACTAACCCCTACACTAATGACGCCCTCCACCCCTTGGGGAGAATGGTTTCACTCTCCCTACACCCAAAGAATGCCAAAGTCCCAAATGCTGGAGGAGACACAGATCAGGAGACAACGGGAGGGAGGGAATGTAGAGGGCGGGGGATGGGGAGTGAGCTTCTGGGGTCTGAGAGAAGCCCTACCTGCTCAGGGAAGGTTGAGCTTCCCAATGGAGACCCCTACAGAAGGCTGGATGCCCTCATCCCAGGACCCCCTCTCCTGGATGGCCTAGGGTGGACTAGGGGTCCCTGCATCACATCCAGGCTCACACATTTCCACTGTTGGCTCCCTCCCAGCTGACGTGGAGCTCAGCGCTGGTGGGTGGGGAGGGGTTTGGTGGGAAGAAGAGGGTTCTAGTTGCCCACTTGGAGGTTGAGGGAAGTCTCCAGGGCTGCCATTGTGGCAGGATGGAAGGAACAGTGTTCTGGTCCTTATAGTAGTTGGCCCAAAGAGGCAGAGGAAGGAAGACCAGAGAGTCTCAAGAGGAGTTTTTTCATCCCAGTTTGCCCATCCTGGCTCAGGTTTACCTGGAGGGGGTGGTGGGATGGGGGTAGGGCTGGGGTTGTGGGGAACCTATGGTCTGGATGGGGCATCAGGGACCAAGTTTGAGAGTTTCTATCCCCCAGGGTTGGAGGGTTGGAAAGAGGACAGCGGGAAGGGCAGGAAAATGTGAGGAATGGGGAGCAGTTCAGGACTCCTACCCTCTGTGGGGCCCGGTGCTTAAAGGGTTAAATAAAACACCTTCCCTTCCCCCACTCGCCCTGGGGGTTGGGTAAAACTATTGGCCAGAGGGGGAATGACAGGGAGAATGGCCCTGGAACAGCTGATTCATTTTACCCCAAACAGCTAGATCACCACAGCAAAAAATTTTTGAGTCAACTCCAGCGTCTCCTCCCCCCACCTTTGCTCTGATCCTGACCAGGCTTTGGGATAGTGGGCCAGAGTAAAGCATGTGAGCCTTGGCCTTGGCTGCTAGGGGTGGATGCCTGTGGCCACAGCCAACCTTTCAGACTTCACGGACCACCAGTGGTCTGCCCGCCACCAGTTAGTGGTGACCGCTGGCCTGGAGGATGGTTTCACTGCCCAGGGCTGAGAGCCTTGACCTGAGCTGTCAGTCTGTGGGGTTATCTTCCCTTGGGTCAGCAGGACCAGAAAGAGTAGGATCTGACAGCTCCTCCAGCACCCAGGTGCAGCCCATGTTAGGCAGCCAGTCACCCCCTACCCCCACATGGAGTACAGAGGAGAAGGCAGCTGGCCTGGCTGGGTGGAGCCGTATCCAGACAGGGATTGCACGCCTTCAGGGAAGTGTGTGAGTCGAAGGAGACTGGCTGCCTGGAGAAGGAGAGCCAGAAGGAGAGCCAGAAGGAGGGGTGCAAGATGGAGCGGAAGGGTTTCTAGGCTAAGGAATCTGCAGAAAGCCTGAACCAGAGAGTGGAAGGGAAGCCTGGACAGGAGGAAGGAGGGAGGGGGTGGGAGGGGAGTGTGTTGGATCTTCATTCACAGCGCCAGTGGACAGAGGAGGAAAATTAGCTCCCATCTGAAGGCCTTCTCCCCCTCCCCCAATATCAGACCCCAGTGGCTGTGGGGACTCTCTTCCACTTTCAAGTATGACTGCACAGAACTGCTCTGGACCTGACACAGAGGCAGGGGGTGGGGACTAAACTCCCGGAGACGGAATGGCCGACCCAGTGCCGACCAGCGGGCTGGGAGCCAGACCACAGGCCAGTCTCACGCCCATCGTCCCCCCGAGTGGGGCTGGGTGCCCCGGCCTCCCTGCCGCTTCCTCCGAGCCCGTTAGCTTGGCTCACACTGGAGGGCATGACAATGGCCAGCACAGAGCTGAGCCGATGCTGAAGTGGGGGACCTCGAGGGGACCCAGAGACTGGAGAACAATCCAGAATGCAGGCTGGGCTCTAACCGGAGGCAGGTTCCAGGGAGAACGTGGAGCATGCTGTTTAGCTGCCAGGACAAGGGAATTGGGGCTGTGCTTCCCTGCTCCCCCCCACACACACCTCACTTCTCTCCCCCTCCCCCTCAGGAAACTGTGTCCCCAGCCCCTGCCACAATGGCGGGACCTGCCTGGAGGAGGAGGAGGGGGTCCGGTGCCTGTGTTTGCCTGGCTATGGGGGGGACCTGTGCGATGTCGGTGAGTGCGTCTGAGGGACTGGGCTGGGGGGGGGGGGTAGATCTGAAGCCTGGACCCCGCCACACGGTGCTGGTTCCAGAGGAAGGAGGGAGGGCACTGGTTTGGGCTTTGCCACTGATGAATCCATTTTAGGCAAAACACAGAATCTGTCAATTTCCTCATCTGTTAAGTGGAACCAAAAATGCCTCCCTCGGGGTTCTGTGTGAGAGGACTGCTCTGCCTGCTTCTGGCGTTTGGAGGCAATGCAGGCCCGCTGCCATTCTCCTGGGGGGAGGCGAGCATACAGCTCTTCTCTAGGATGGAGGATTGCAGAGACCCAGGCTGGGGCTCCCAGCCCTCCCCCTAGCCCCCGGGAGAAGGGAGGCATCCAGGTCCCCAGCACTAGGGCTCCTCCCTCCCCTCCTTCCCTCTTAGCTCTTTGGCCTCGCCCCCCTCCTGCCCCTAGCCCCACCCTCTCAGGCTGCGGTGGTGGGACCCCCTTCCAGGTGATCAGGCCCCTTGGGGTTCCCGGATCCCCCCCCCCTCCACCCCCATAAGTTGTCCGCCCTTCTGCGCCCAGGCCTCCGCTTCTGCAGCCCCGGCTGGGACGCCTTCCAGGGCGCCTGCTACAAGCACTTCTCTACGCGGAGGAGCTGGGAGGAGGCGGAGACGCACTGCCGGGTGTACGGCGCGCACCTGGCCAGCATCAGCACGCCCGAGGAGCAGCGCTTCGTCAACAGTGGGCCGGCCGGGAGGGAGGGAGGGGGCCTGCACCTGCTGTCACTCACTGTCCCTCAGTAACCAACTCATTAATGGGCTTGCTCATTCACTAACCCCTCATTCCTTAATCCGGGCACTTGTTGCTCGGCTCACCTCATTCTATTCGTTCACGTTACCTTCCTCTCCCTCCTCCCCACTCCGCACGTGGGAGGTGGGGCTCAGGCAGGGGCAGCTGAGGTTGGAGAAGGGAACACGCCTGCATCAGGGGCCGCCTCCCTGCTCTCCTCCCTTCACCCGTACTCCCGACTCTGACCTCTGACCTCAGTGAACATTTTTACTCTTTTCCTAGAGTTTCTCCTTTTCTACCCCAGGCCCACGTACCCGGGTTGGAGAGAGGGACGCGCGGAGCCTGGGCGGCGGGAAGGACTTGTCCGCGGTCACCCACTGACCGCCCGCTGGATCCTGGGGAACGGTCGCCACCTGCTGGCAGCGGCGCTCACTGCACCCCTCTCCCCTGCGGTTCTTCCCCAGATCGATACCGGGAGTACCAGTGGATTGGGCTCAATGACAGGACCATCGAAGGCGATTTCCTGTGGTCAGACGGCGTGCCCCTGGTGAGAGGCTCCCGCCGCCTCTCAAGCTATCTAGGTTGCTTCTTCGAAGCATTTCCGCCTCCACCCCACACTGACCCCAACCCTCCCTTTCCCTTTTCTGGCTCCTTCCCCTGGGTCCTCTTCCCATCTTTGTGCCTCCCTGGCTTCTCTTCTGGTTGCCATTATCCTTCCTCCCAAAGCCCCTGACCTCTCCTTTCCCCTGGGGTCCCCTACTCCCCATCCCCCTAACCCGGCCTTTCCTGTGCCCCCGCGTCCCCCCCCCCCCCAGGCCCTCTGAAGGCACTCCTCTCAGTCTCCAGTGCTGGAGCTCCTCAACATCTCCTCCCCCACCCCCACCCCCACCCCCTAGCTCTATGAGAACTGGAACCCTGGGCAGCCGGACAGCTACTTCCTGTCTGGAGAGAACTGCGTGGTCATGGTGTGGCACAATCAGGGACAATGGAGCGACGTGCCCTGCAACTACCACCTGTCCTACACCTGCAAGATGGGGCTGGGTGAGGGCGGACAGGGCGAGGAGGGTGGGGGCTCAGGACGCTGGGGCTGCTGTGCAAATAGAAGGAGCAAAACTGCTGGATCAGAAATGCTCAGTGTGGGGTGAAAGGGCCATGAGCGCGGGAGGGATAACAAACCAGTGGGTCCACTCGGAACCCCTGCTCTTTTTTTGGTATCCGCTTGTGGCCACTCCTCTCCTCCTCATCCCCCTTCTGGGAACTGTCACTCATCGAGCCTGGCTCTGAGTTTCTGACTGTGTCTGCCCTGCAGTGTCCTGCGGGGCCCCACCGGAGCTGCCCCTGGCTCGGCTGTTTGGCCGCCCGAGGCTGCGCTATGAGGTGGACACGGTGCTGCGTTACCGGTGCCTGGAGGGGCTGGCCCAGCGCAACCAGCCCCTGATTCGCTGCCAAGAGAATGGGCGCTGGGAGCCCCCCCAGATCTCCTGTGTGCCCCGCAGGCCTGTGAGTGCCAAGAGGAGGCGGGCGGGGGGCACTGACCAACAGCAGCACTGGGCTCCGATCCTAGTTCTGACCTTGGAGCCATCACTGCCGCTCTCTGGGGCCTGGGGCAGGAGGGCTGCATGCTCTGGGTTCTCTTGGCCACGCTCTGGGCCCTTCAGGCTGAGCCAGGGCAAGTGTTGGATGCAATCAGACATCAAGGAGCAAGAACTCCAGAGGGCGCTCTGAGAAGAGAAGGGGGAGGGCCCAGGGTGAAGGTGAGTGTGTGTGTCTTCCCCAGTCTCGAGCTCTGCGCCCCACGAAGGCCCTAGCAGGACATCAGCGGAGGCGCCTGGGGCGCTGGACCCCTCCTTCCAGCCCTGTTCCGGCTCCCTAAGAAGCAACGCCGTGGATACTGCTGCCCCCGGCCCTGCCCCCAGGCCCCACCATGGGGAGTGAGGGGGGCAGAGCTGGAGGCCAGGTGACCGTGCCTGAAGGGGCTTCTGGGAAATACCTGGGTGGCTGCAGACCAGCCTAGGCCCTTTCACACCACACCGAGCATCAGGTTTCCCTTCGGGGCCTTGAGTTGTCCCTAAGTGCCTCAACTGCCCCCTCCTTGCCAGCCATCCTGTCCCCTCCATTCCCCAGTGGTGGGGGGGGAGGCTCTGTGTCCCCTCATTCTCTAAGAGAATGAGTTCTCAGGGTGGCATACCTGTAAAACCAGCAGGAAATAAAGCTGCATTTGAATCCAAGCAAGTTTGATGCTTCTGAGAGAGAGAGAGAGAGAGGTGGGATTGGGACGAGCCTTACAGGATAAATATGCCTTCTGGATTTATTGGTGTCTGAAGGTCAGAGAGGTCAGGGGATAGAATAGTGACTAGCACAGAATAGGTGCCCAGTAAATATTTATGGAATGAAGGAGCCCTCAGGGGTTGGGGGACAACGTAAGGGTGTTTGAAAGGAGCTGGAGTCCGGCAGGTGTGGCTCAGTGGTTAAGCATCGACCAGGAGGTGATGGCTGGATTCCCCATCAGGGCACATGCCTGGGTTGCAGGCTCCATCCCCAGCAGGGGGTTTGCAGGAGGCAGACCGTCAGTGATTCTCTCATGACTGGTGTTCCTCTCTCTCTCTCTCTCTCTCCCCCTCTATCCTCTCTGGAAACAATAAACAGAAAAGAGAAAGAAAGGAGCTGGCATGCCCAGAGTGCCCAGACAGACCTGCATGAGTTCAGGCTGGGCGGGAGCTGAGGGCCCGAGAGGAAAGCAGAGAGGTGCCCCAGTTCTGAGGTTCCTGAGGGGTTCATTGGGCAGGGGTTGAGGGTGAAGGGAATGCAGGTCTGGGGTTTAGATTGCAGGATGGCGTACTTCTAGCAGAAAAGGCCGAGATGCAGGAATAGGGGCCCATGATCAGGGCAGAGGAGGGATCCCCGGCCCAGCTGTGGGCTGGGCTCTGAGGAATGACCCGTAGGTCTCACAGGCTGTAGCCAGCAGACGGCACTGTGTGCACATGCGTGAGTGGAGCCAGGCGGGAGGAGCCTTCGGACCTTAGGATACAGCCAGAGAGCGCTGTGGTGTCACCCGCTCACATCTCCCCCCACCCCCACCCCCAGTTGTCCCTGGTGAGGAAGTCTGGCAGCTGGCTGGAGTGAGGGGTAGGGGGGAGGAAGGGGGGGAAGACTTCCGCCTGCCTGAGCTGGCCTGGGGACTGTGAGTCAGCGGAGGCTGAGATAGTGAGGTCACTCTGGGAACCGGGGAGGGAATGACCAGCTGTGTGTGTGTGTGTGTGTGTGTGTGTGTGTGTGTGTGTGTGACACACACACAATTGTACCTTATGGTAGAGTGTGTGTCGGGGTGCCATCCATGATGTTTCCATGTCGGGGTGAATCTTCCTGCTGCAGATCCTCACATTTAACCACACACGTGCAAGTTACTAAAACCTGTAAGACACAGAGGCAGAGACAGAATCAGAGGAGCAGGAGGCTGAGAGTGACCGGGAGAGACCCAGAGACAGCGAGGCGAGACAGAGAAACGGGCTCTCCTCGGCCATCCCTGGCGCCTCCACCCTGCACACAAACCCTAACCCGCTGGCCTCTGAGATCCCACCCTCCTCTCCTCACCCCAGCGCTCACCTGTCCACCACCTGCCCTCCCCAGACAACCGGCCAGGCACAGCGAGGCAGTAAGGCTGTTTCTTAAGGAGTTACAGGGAAGAGGATGACTTAGGGACCTCAGTGGGGAACCCCTCCCCCTTATCCTGTATTACCCTCCAGTTGCTGTGTTAGGCGAGCCAGGGGATTTAGCTGGGAGCATGATGGATCCAGACCAAGGTGGGGGCCTTGAAACACAGCACCCCGAGGAGAGGAGGCTGAGAGGGCAGGGTCTGTCCCTGGGTTCTTAGGAGGTTCTCTGGAACTGTGTCCTCACAGAGATGGAGGTTAGAAAGCAGCTGTGCTTCCCAGAGACACCCTAGTTGGTGAGCTGGAAGGGGCTGTGGGGTCCCAGCCTCTTTTTAAAAAAAATATATTTTATTGATTTTTCACAGAGAGAAAGAGAGAGGTAGAGAGCTAGAAACGTCCATGAGAGAGAAACATCGATCAGCTGCCTCCTGCACACCCCCCACCGGGGATGTGCCTGCAACCAATGTACATGCCCCTGACCGGAATTGAACCCGGGACCCTTCAGTCCGCAGGCTAATGCTCTATCCACTGAGCCAAACCGGTTTTGGTGGGTCCCAGCCTCTTAATCAACACATTCTCACTGAGCCTCCCACAGCTGCAGGCAGGGGTCCGCCATCTCTCTGACGGTGGAGGGGGAGCGGTCTGGAGGCTGACACAGGCCTGGGACTGGAGTCCTCCTCCCCTCCGGACACTTGCCGCGCTGCTTGGGGCTGGCCGCCTGAAACGGAAGCTTCTGGCTTTGTCGGGCTTCCTGGGGAAGGGAGAGCTGGACCAGGTGACTCAGCACCCTGCAGAGAGCCCAGCCCCGGCGGGGAGGGGAGATGAGAGAGGGGCCTGTGTTGGCCTGGGGAGAGGGAACTGCCCCTCATGGAGTGTCCGTCTCTCTTTGGGAAGCTGGAGTGGGGGTACCTACCCCTGTATCTGCCTCTGCCTCCAGGACACAGCCCAGACCTCAAGCCCCTGGCTATGAGGTTCACCCCTCAGCCTTTCGTGAGGTCCCCCACAGGGTCCCCTGGGGGTGAAGGACAAGAGGGAGGTCAGAGGGTGCGTTGGAAAAAATGGAGGGGGAGGCCCAGCCTGGGTGGAGGTCAGGGCTTGGGCCTTGCAGAGGAGCCCGAGAGCCCGGTGGCCTGGGCCTGCCAGGGTCCTCAGCTGCCCGGGTCCCCAGCTCCCCCCGCCCCAGGCTGCTCTGACCCACACCCCATCATCTTATCCCTTCCCACCTCCCCACCCTACACACTGCCCTGACTTCACTGGGGCCTTTGTCCCAGCCCTGAGGCTGGGTGGGCCTGCCCCGTGCAGGGAGGAAAAGGGCCCCATTGTCCTGGCGGCCCGCTGTGACACAGCAGCTCCCCAAGACTTCCAAAAATGCCCCGCCCGTCAGCCCCTGTGTGTGTGTGTGTGTGGGGGGAGTCATGGGGGCTGCAGTCAGATCCCTCTCCTGTTCCTCCCTGTGATCTCACTGCCACCTCGCCTGCTCCCAGCAATCTCCTTCCTCCCGGGAAGGAAGAAGGAAAGGATTCAGGGCAGAGCACAGGGAAGGGCGTGGGAGGGAGAAGAGGAAAAGAGAGGGAGAAGGAAGAGGATGTGAGAGAATTCCCCGTGAGAGAGACTCGGTTCTGCTCAGCCAACTGGAGGGCGGCTCTGGGGCCCCTGTGTTTACTTCCTGGGGGTCCTTCCTTAGTCTCTAGGGAGCTTGTTAAGGAGGGAAGGCTACGGGCCACTTTGGACTGGAGCACCCATGGGGAGCAACCCACAGCCACTTGGCCTGGGTTCTAGGGACTCCAGCTGGCATCTAGGGACTTTTTTTTTTTTTTTTTAATACATTTTATTGATTTTTTTACAGAGAGGAAGAGAGAGGGATAGAGTTAGAAACATCAGTGAGAGAGACACATCGATCAGCTGCCTCCTGCACACCCCCTACTGGGGATGTGCCCGCAACCAAGGTACATGCCCTTGACTGAAATTGAACCCAGGACCCTTGAGTCCAAGGCTGACGCTCTATCCACTGAGCCAAACCGTTTCCGGCTGGGGACTCTTAGTATCCCTGACACAGGCTGCCTCCTGGTGCCTCAGTTCCCCATCACGGTGACGGAAGCTCTGACAGTGTATGAACTTTCTGACCAAGGAGATGAGTGGAGAAGGAAGAGACCCAGGAGACACCAAGAGACCAGGGAGGAGGGAGGAAAGTAGGTGGAAGACAGAGGAGAGGTGACGGGGAAGGGGAATGAGTGGAGAGAGAGTGAGGCTGCCAGGGAGGAGCGCTCTCCTTAGCAGGGAGGGTGGGGTCCCAGGAGAGGGCCAACCAGCTGGGCACCACCCCACCGACCCACAGCTGAAGTCTCCCCGCCAGCCTTCCTGGGACCCTGTGGCTCCGGCTTAGCAGCAGCTGAGCCCACAGCTGCTGGGACATGGTTCCTCGACAGTGGCCCCTGGCTCCTGCCTGCGTTTATTTCTGGAGTCACAGCTGAGTCATGGGGGTGGGGAGGGTGAGTGGGGCTGGAGGGAGGGGGCTCGGAAGCTGGGAGAGGAGGAGACTTCGGGGAAGAGGGCTGTAGGACTGGGACTCTGGGGCGAGAGGGATTGGTGCTATGGCATCCAGAACGGTGCTAGGTGGTAGGAGAGACATCCAGGAGAGCCTGGAGTAAGGGGCCTGGGGAAGAAGTGGGGGGCAGGAGGCAGAGTCTGCTGCTCCTGAAATGTTGGCAAAGAGGCAAGCTCGGCCTGGTGTTGGGGTGCTGGGTCACAAAGAGGAGGGAGGGGCCAGTGTGTGTGTGGCTCAATGGTGGAGGATGGACCTATGAACCAGGAGGTCACAGTTCGATTCCCGGTCAGGGCACCTGCCCGGGTTACGGGCTTAGTCCCCAGTGTGGGGCTTGCAGTGATTCTCTCTCATCATTGATGTTTCTATCTCCCTCTCCCGTCCTCTCTAAAACCAATTTTAAATATATTTTACTGATTTTCCACAGAGAGGAAGGGAGAGGGATAGAGCTAGAAACGTCGTCGATGAGAAAGAAACATCGACCAGCTGCCTCCTGCACACCCCCTACTGGTTTTGGGGGGGAAAAATTAAAGAAAGAGGGGTCCTAACCAGTTTGACTCAGTGGATAGAGCGTCGGCCTGCGGACTGAAGGGTCCCAGGTTTGATGCCAGTCAAGGGCATGTACCTTAGTTGCGGGCACATCCCCAGTAGAGAGTATGCAGGAAGCAGCTGATTGATGGTCCAAACTCTATCCTTCTTCCCTCCTCTCTGTAAAAAATTAATAAAATATTTTTTAAAAAAGAAAGAGGGGAGAGGGAATGGGGCCCCCAGGGTGAACGAAAGCATGTGAGATCTCAGAACGTTCCCCTACTCTCCACCGCAGCCTGTGGGCCCTCACAGAGGCCATTCTGTCTCTCTTCTTGCCCCTGAGCCAGGCGTCCCTTCCCCGATCGGCTGAGGGGACTCTCCTACCTTTCTGAGGGGACCCGTGGACTCAGACATTCGCCAGAAGCCCTTTCTTTGCCCAGTGCTTTGAAGACCCATCCTGCTGCAGCCCCCGCCCCCACGGGACACAGGAGCCTGTCCCCAGCCCAGAGCCCTTGTGTGTTTCCTGAGCTTGTTCCCCTCCCCTCTCTCTGGGTAGCCTCCGAGGGCACATTCCAGCTGAAATTAAATCACATTCCTCCTTCCCTGCCTAGCAAGGATGGCATTGCTGACAGCAGCTGTGACACCACAGGGTCAAGTGGCAGCAGCTGGTTCCCCAAAGAGGGGCTGAGAACGGAGGTGGGGGTGGGGGGTGGGGGCAGGGGGGGGGGCTGCGGGGAGCTGAGGAACCAGAGCCTTTGGAAGCCACGAGTGAGTCTGCTCTCCAGAGATCAGAGCACGCGGGGCAGACCCTGCGGCAGGAGGGACAAAGGTGGGACCCCAGGGTGTCAGAGCTGCCCCGAGCTTCATTGGTTGAGCCAATCGTACCGATGGGAAAACCAGGGTCCTCGGAAAGACCTTCCGAGGGGACCCTGGAAGGACACCCTCTCCCCGGCCCTGGGCTGGGCTCCCACAGCAGACAGGAAGGCTCGGGGGCCCTTTAAGAGGCCCCACTCGGAGCTCCTTGGCTGCGGCCCAAAGTCTCAGCCTTTGATTTCCTCTGAGACTCTGGCAGCCACAGGGACAACAGGGACAGCATCGGGCTGGCTGAATGGAGCGCTCAGCCCTGACCTCACCCTCCATGGTCCTCAGCCTGCACAGCCTTATAAGGAAGTGCCCCAAACAAATGAGGAAGCCACCTGGGGGGGCCCAGCCCGCCCCCACCCCGCTCAGAGGCTATGTTTACCCAGAGGAGGCCCAGAATAACCTCCCACTTGTCCTACTGCTGGCAGGAGGGTGCAGCCTCTCCATTCCCTCCTTTGGAGGGACCCCACCCTCCCAAGGGCTTCCTGTTGTCAGAGTCCATCAGCCACTCATTCTTTCATCAGCTCATTTATCCGATCCACAGTCACCGAGCACCCCCGGAGCCCCAGGCACTGGGCTGGACAAAGGCCTTGGCTTCTACAGTGACAGGGTCTCCCCAGGTGCCATCGTCCCCTGGTCCTCCTGTTCTCTCTCCCCCTGCCCCTGTGCAAGGGTCTCCTCTGCTGGCGGGAGTTCCCTGGGGGCTCTGTATGGGGGATCTCTAAGCCAACAACCCTCCGATTCTGTTTTTTTTTTTTTTCAGAGAGGAAGGGAGAGGGATAGAGAGCTAGAAACATTGATGAGAGAGAAACATCAACCAGCTGCCTCCTGCACACCCACCGGGGATGTGCCTGCAACCAAGATACATGCCCTTGACCGGAATCAAACCTGGGACCCTTCAGACCACAGGCTGATGCTCTATCCGTTGAGCCAAACCGGTTTCAGCAACCCTCCCATTCTTGTCTCCAGCCTGGTCCTCTGTCCTGAGCCTCACACCCCCCCCCCCCCAGAGCAGCCTCTCTTGGGGCTCACCCTTTCCTGCCGGATTCTCCGCCTCAGAGATGGGACCACTGTCTCCCAGCCGCCCAGGCTAGCACCCTGGCAGCCTCCACTGCCATAGCCCCAGTTCTCCCACAGCGGGTCCCCAGGCCTGAGACTCTGCTCCCCTCTGAGCCTTCTTCCCCCCGACTCCGCCCCCCTCCCCGCCACCATCTCCCCCCCTGGACTACAGCAGTCAGAAGATTAAAATGCAGACCTGGCTCTAGCCAGTGTGCCTCAACTCATTGGGCATCGGCCAGGGCACATGCCCAGGTTGCAGGCTCCATCCCCGGTAGGGGAATCAACGTTTCACTTTCACATCTATGTTCTCTCTCTCTCTCTCCCTTCCTCTCTGGAATCAATAAAATATATATATATATATATATATATATATATATATATATATATATATTTTTTTTTTTTTTTTTTTTTTTTTTTTTTTTTTTTTAATCAGCCGGTTTGGGTAACTCTGTGGGGGACCAGGGACCTGTGTGTGGGACAGGATGTTCACCCAGGCACAGGGAAGGGCTGCTCTTGGCGTGGCCTCTGTCCTTGGTCCCTTGCCCAGGCGGGGGTGCCCCAGGGCCCGGGGAGACCACAAATAGGGCTCCTGTGTCACGTCAGAGGGGCAGGGAGTGGGTCTCACTTGCCGGGATGCCAAGGTGCTGGCCTCCCGCCTGGCAGGCTGGCAGGGTCACACAGGGCCCTGTCCGCGGGGAGTACAGGAGGGACAGTGTAGGCTTGGGCTGCTGGAAGGGCAGACAGGATCTTGGACCCCGAGGGCAGGGTGGACTGTGAAATGGGGGCCTGAGTGCCCGAGACAGAGACTCCTGGCTGGAGGAGGAGAAAAGGCTGGGCAGAGAGACCAACAGTGGGGTTCTGTCAGGGTTCCTCCTGCCCGCCCCTCCTTGGCCAGAGGACATGCGTGGGGGCCAGACCGGCGGAGCCTTCATCCTGTCATCTTTCCCAGGCGCCCGGCCTGTTCCCGGACTCGGGATTGTCTCCAAATGCGGAACATTTGTTTGGCAGCCCCTCTCCCTCCCCCACCAAGTGTATTTGTTTAGAGGTGCCGCCAGATCTCCCTTCCCCGCTGCTCCTAGCCCGGAGGGCTTCTATTTGGATATCCTGACTTCAAGATCTCAGGCCCCACCTAATCCAGGAACCTCGGGTCCCTCCCTGCCCTACACAGGGACCCGGGAAAGGGGTGGGTGGAGGGAAGCTGTGGCTGTGCCCTCCGCTCTCTGTCCACCCCAGCCATCACACAGCCCCTCGCTCCTCTGCTCAGCCCTGCCCCTTCAGGGTCTCCCCTCCTCGCGTCTGGCCTGCGTACCTCCTGCTTCAGCACATGAAAAAGGAGCTACTAAAGGTCAAAGCCACAGCCCTCGGGCTTCCCCTGGCCCTCCTCCTGCTTCTCCTGCACTGGAGGCTCCCACGCCACCCAGCCCAGCGCCCCTCTTGTGTGGCCAGTCTGAGAATAAACACTGACCCGAGCCCACGAGCCCGGCTAAAGCAGAGCAGGCCTCCCTCTCCCCTCACCCCGCTCTGGCCCAGCCCGTCCACGCAGACATCACAGGCCAGACAGCTGTTTGGGTTTGGGGGCAAAGGGGCTTATTACGCTGGCGGCACTGAGGGGCCGGAGTGGGGAGGACAGGCAGGAGCGGGGGTGGCACAAGTCCCATTCCCTGTAATCAGCCCTGGGGCGGGGATGATGACAGCCTGCATGCTCAGGCACTGAGGTCACCTGGATCGGGACCCCCAGCCCTCCCCAGGCCCCTAGCGCTGCTGCCTGCAGCCTTAGCCTGTCTGCACTGCGGGGCCCATGAGGCCTCCAAGGCCTCCTGGCCTCAGGAACCAGCCCCTACCCAACACCAGCATCTCCGGATGCTTCCTGGTCTCCCCAGCTCCTGTGCTGGCCCGAGGACTCCCTGAATTGGGGAGGAAAGAGCCCAGGCGTGTAGGAGGAAGCATTACTTTATTCAAGCAGAGAGGGCAGGGCAGTCACACAGGGCAGGGATATGGGGCGTCAGGATACGGGAGCACCCCCTCACCGACCGGACATCCCATGAGGGTACAGCAAGGAGGGACGGGGCTAGTGAAACAAACCCCCCCGCCCCAAAGGCCACCACAGCCACCTTCTTCTCGGAGGAGCTGCCGGGCCCCAGGCCTTTTCCAGCCAAAAGGATGGGAGGAAAAAGGGGGTGCAAGGAAAGGGGGCCTTGTCCTATAGGGACTCGGTTGGCTTAAACCTCACAGGGCAGGCAGGATGTCCCCTCTGCAGGGTCTGAGCAGCTGGTTTTCATTCCCGGGGCCTCCATTTTCGGAGCAGGCAGGTCCTCTTCCCGCACCTCATTTCGCGTGGGCCAGCCCGGCCTCTTGGGTGGAATCCACGGTTGGGCGGTCGTAAGTTAAGGCGCCGGTCCTGAGCAGGGAGGGGGTGCGGGGACATGCCCCCCTCTCTAGTCTTCCCCCGAGGACCAGGAGTCCCCTTCGCCTTCCCTCTGCGTGAACTTCAGGAACTGGCCCGGGTCCAGATGAAGAGAAGGCCCTGCCCACGAGGCCTTCAGGGCACTCCCCTCCTCCTCCTCCAAAGGCTCCCCTTGGTCCCCCTCAAGGGCCCCCCGTTTTCCCTGCCCTGCTCCGTCAGACTGCCCCACCCCATTCACCAGCCCCCCATTCACATGCTCCAACTCATCCTTCAAGCTGGGGCCTTGGCCATTGACTCCAGGGGAGTCCTCCTCCGTTCCGCTGAGGGTCCCCAGAGGGCCTGGACCTTGGTCCTCCCCCTCCGAGGGAGCATCCTCAGACTCCTCCTCGGAGCCAGAGGGCTCCGTGCTGTCTGGGGACTCAGTCTCCTGGGCAGTCATAGGGGGGTCAGCGGCTGCACCCCTCAAGCCATCATCCCAGGGGATGCTGGCATCCACAGCCTCAGACCCCAGGAGGTTCTCCCTCTGAGGGCTGCTCATGGCAGGAAGGCTGTCCACTGAGGGCCCTGGCCCCCACTGCCCGCCCGCTGGCTCCTTCTGCTCCTCTTCCTCCCCCTCCTCTCCATCCTCCCCACTCTCTTCCTCATCTGCAAACCCATCAGACTCCCCATCCTGACCCCAGGCTGCAGGCTCCAGGGGCACCTGGGGCACCTGGCCCAAAGGTTCCATCAATTCCCCGGGGTTCCCAAGAAGGACAGAAGCCTCAGTCCCCACATTGTCCTCAAATTCCTCTGACAGGTCAGAGTCCTGGCCACATTCCTCCTCCTCATCTCCCCCTCCCTCCTCTTCATCTCCCCTTTCCTCCTCCTCCTCCTCTTCCCCCTCCTTTCCTTCTTCTTCCTCCTCCTCTTCTTCCTCCTCCTCCTCCTTCTCCTCCTCTTCCTCCTCTGAGTGGGCCCCATCGCCCTCAGGGGTCAGGACAGCAAAGTCACATCCCTCCTTTCTGGCCTCCCCTTGGGGCGAGGGCCTCTGCCCTGCAGCTAGCTCCCACTGGGACGAGGCAGGGGAGCTGAGGTACAGGGCCAGGGGCGTGGAGTCAGGAAGGGTCTCCCCCAGCTCATCAGCCTCGCTCTCATCTCTGCTCTCTTCCTCCTCATCTTGGAGGCCCTCGGGGAGTCCCCCAGGACCCAACTCCTCCTTCCCACCCTCCACCTTTTCCAGGGCCTCAGCCCTGCCCTCCAGCCCCCAGCCCGCCTCCTGGTTCCCCTCTGCTAGGGGCTGGGGCCCAGGGGCAGCTTCAGGGATTGGGGTGAGTGACGAGGGCTCAGTGGGCCTTGGGCTGGACGACCCTAGTACTGGCTCCGCATCCTCCTCAGCTTCCTCTGGCCCCAGGAGCCTGGGTTGAGGGGTATCACTTGCATCGTGGCACAAGGTCTCAGTGGGGAGCACCTCATCTTCTCCCGAGGGGACCTCAGGCTCCAACTCCTCCCCAGCCCCAGGAGACTCCAGGGAGTCGCTGCTCTTTCTGGGCAGCACGGAAAGCTCTGGCTCCGGAGCAGCTGCCTCCTCTAGATCCTTCTCAGGCCCTTCCAAGCCCTGCACGCTCTTCGCCTCCAAACTTTCTCCCCCCGGGACTGGCTCCATCACCTCCTCTCTGGCCAGGTGGCCTGGGTCCTCCAACCCTACCATCTTCTGCTCCAGTCCCTGCTCAGCTCCTGAAGCAGACTCACCCATGGCTGCCTCCAACCCCAAGGAGACCTCTGGGGAGGCTCGGCCACCCCCTGGGACCTTATTCTCATTTTCCAATCCTGGCTCTATCACCTCTGACACTCCCCAGGGAGCGTGGAGGCCTTGGGCCCCCGCGGTCTCTGGCTGCCCTTCAGGTTTCTGAAGGCCCTCAGCAACCCCCTCCCCACTGGTGCCCTCAGCCGGAGCCCTCTGCTCCTTGGGCTCAGGGCTCCCTGGGTGCCCCTCACCTGTGCTCCAGGCTCCTCCTTCGACAGGCAACTGCCGTTCTCCCTCGTCTGCAGATCCCTCCTTCCCATCACATTCCCTCAGCTCCAGCTCTGCCTCATCCTCATCGTCCGCCTCTGCCCTCCCAGAGGGCGTTTCCTGATCCAGTTCATGGACCCCCATCACCGTATCTTTCCACCTTTGCTGATCTGCCGACAGCAGCAGCTCCTGTCCCTCCTCTTCCAGAGACCTCAGCGACTCTTGATTCTCTCCCTTCTCCAAGTTCTCTTCCTCTTCCAGATACTTTTGACTTTCCTTGCCTACCTCTTCCAGAGATCTCACATTTTCTAGGTCCCATTCTCCCAGGGGTCTCAATGGTTCTTGGTTCTCCTTTCCTGGGGACTTCACTGACTCCTGGCTCTCTTCCACAGACCCCAGCGATTCTCGGATTTCCTTTTCTAGAGGTTTCGTGGTCTCACGGTTCATTTCTTCCGGTGACCACAATGGCCCTTGAATTTCTGCAGACTTTACTGTTTCCAGATCTTCTCCTGCAGACGTTAGCGGTTCTAGATTCTCTGTTTCTAAACATCTTACTGCCTCTACACGCTCTTCGTTTAGGGATCTGAATAACTCTTGATTCTCTTTTTCAAGAGGTCTAACTATCCCCTGGTCTTTTCCAAGAGGCTTCAGTGGCTCTGGTTCCACCTCTTCCAAACATCTCAATGTCATTTGGTCTTCTTCCCCTGGAGACTCCGGTGGCTGTTGAGTCTCCTTTGCTAGAGGTATCGGTGTCTCCTGGTCCTCTCCTTCTAGAGGCCTCCGTGGCTCCTGGTTCTCCTTCTCTAGAGAACTCAGGGACTCTTGATTCTCTTCTAGAGACCCCAGAGACTCAGGATTTTCGTTTCCTAGAGTCCTCAGTGTTTTCTGGTCCTGTTCTCCTACAGACATTGGTGGTTCTTGATTCTGTTTTTCTAGAGTGCTCAAGAACTCAAAGTCCTCCTCTTCCAGAGACTGCACTAATTCTTGATTTCCCTTCCCTGGATATAAAAATGTCTCTAGATTATCTCCAAGAGACCTCACTAGTTCTTGATTCTCTTCTTCGAGAGATTGCGATGTCGGCAGGTCCTCTTTTTCTGCAGGCTTAAATAGTTCTGGAGTCTCTTTTTCTAGAG
This sequence comes from Pipistrellus nathusii, assembly GCA_963693515.1. Lineage (NCBI taxonomy): Eukaryota > Metazoa > Chordata > Mammalia > Chiroptera > Vespertilionidae > Pipistrellus > Pipistrellus nathusii. The sequence goes on from OY882875.1 coordinate 14,231,188, forward strand.
CTCCCACTACCTCCATGTCCTTTTCTGCTAAAGACGTCAATAGCTCTTGATTCTCCTTCCCTAGAGGTCTCAGTGTCTCTTGGCTCTGTTTTTCCAGAAACATCAGTGGCTCTTGACCCTCCTCTTCCAGAGACTTCAGAGTTTCTTTTTCCAAAGGACCCTGGGAGCCCTGGATTTCCTTCCTGTTCAGATCCCCCTCTTCTTGCTGTGTTTGCTGCTGCGGGCTGGTTACCACTTTGACCTCTATGGCTATTTCTTTCTCTGCCAGTTCCCCTTCATCTTCCTTCTGAAATTGGCCGGACGCTCTAGTCTTACTGGGTTCTCCATCTTTGCCCTCTAAACTGGGGTGGTCAGGGCTGAGGAGTGGGGCCAAGGAGGCATGGTCCTCAGGGGACTGGCCTGTACTGGCCTTTAGCTGCTGGCCCCCAGGCTGCTCTGGTCCTGGCAGGATGCTGGCAGGGATGGCTACATTGGCTTCAGCCCTCATGGCCTGTGGAGACGGTTGCTGCCCAACCTCTGGCTGGAGCACAGAGAGAGGGGCATCCTGGGCCCTGATCTCTCCATCTGTCGCAGGGCAGGGAGCCTGAGCTGGGGGCGGAAGAGGGGTGCTGGCCAAGGTGGGGGTGCGAGCCTGGAGGAATTCCTGGCTCTTCAGAAAGGCTGGAACAGGTGTCTGAAGAGTGTCAGGTAAGGGCAAGGAGAGGGGAGTAGGGCTGAGGACAGAGAGCAGAGGTCCCAGACGCTGGCCCTCTGGAGTACCAGGAAAATGAAGCTCCAGCTTGGGGTCTGGAAAGATGGAGGAAAAGAAACGGTATCAGTATGTACTGGCAGGGAGGGTGGGGCCACAGAGCAGTTACCATTTCCGACAGGAGTGTCCACGGGCCCTATCCTTGCCTCCTACTATATGGGTTGTTGGGAGCCAAGGAGTGGAGACTTAGATTGGCGCCTCTCAAGAAAGGAATTGCTCTGGGGTTTGGAAAGCAAAAAAGGGCACAGTCTGGAGGAGGGGGAGCCTGGCCCCAGCTCTTACCCTGGAAGCTGAAGGAAGCCTTGGACCCGCCGCCAGGCATCTGCAGTCGGGAGTTCTCAGCCTCTAGGAGGGTCCTGGGGGGTGAGGGAGGGGAAGCTGGGTCAGCCCTCTGTCCACAGGCCAGTAGGCAAACCAGCCAGAAAAAAATAATAGAAGAAAACAAAACCCCTGTGGACTGAAGGGTCCCAGGTTCGATTCCAGTCAGGGGCATGTACCTTGGTTGTGGGCACATCCCCAGTGGGGGGTGTGCAGGAGGCAGCTGATTGATGACTCTCTCTCATCGATGTTTCTAACTCTATCTTTCTCCCTTCCTCTCTGTAAAAAAATCAATAAAATATATATATTTTAAAAATCAATAAAATGTATTAAAAAAGAAAAAAGAAAAGAAAACCCTAACATTGCAGGCTTCCTTTTCATTTTTCGCACTATCACATGAAAGCCACCTTTGGGGTGAGACTTGGCTGTGTACATGAAATCACATAATCACAAATCCAGATATCACACACTGGGTCACAGAGCATCCCACACATACTTGGGACACACAGATGATGAGCTCACAGACACCAAGCAGATTCCCACACAGCAGGCACAATGTACACACCCCCACGTATAGCTCCCCCTCCCCACCCCGGGCTAATGACCTCATCCTCTGTGTGTGGTGTCCATTCTCATGCTAATGGTGCCATTGTCCACGCCACCATCTGGAGGGTCTAAGGAGGGGCTTCCCGGGGGAAGTGGGAATTCTCAGGCTGTTCCCATGGGATAGGCTCTCTCCTCCTCCCCCAGGGCCCCAGGAGCTGGTCACAGAAAGAAATAAAAGAATTCATCTAAATCCTTCTCAGGCCTCAACACCCCGGAGGTTAAGCCTTCCCCAGACCCTTTCTCCCAGTGATGTGATCAGGGGTAAGGCCCTCATCCTGGGATCTCTAAGTGCTCTGGGTCCCAAGCCTCTCAAGGCAATGGAGGTCTCTGTGCTCATGCCCTGGCCTCAATACCCCAGGGGGACGGAGGAGGAGAGACCAGGAGGGGAAACAATCAGTTCAACAGGTTATGCCGAACATCAGCTCTCAGCTCTTCCTCGTGATCTCTGAGTCCAGCTAGTATTGTCTGCAGTCTCACCGCCATCCTTCCCCTCGCAGCATCCTGCCCTCTGAGCTCACGCTACGGCTCCCTTCCTCATCCCTGGCTCCTCACTGACCTTCCTTTCGGGGCCCTGCTTCCCCTTCCCTCCAGAGCCTGTCCTAGGACCCCTGCCTTTGTTTGTCTGTGGGCTCTGGGGGCACTGTCTTCATAGCTTGCGTAACCCTGCCCTCCCAGGGGGCTTGGTATACGAAGCCCTTCATGGTAGCAGAGCCCCTTCCGCAGGCTCCGTCCCTGAACCCTCAGACAGCCAGGTCAGTTTCCGGGAAGAGGCTGTAAGTTTACCCAAGGCCGCACAGCCAGAGAAGCTGCGCCCCCTGCGTCTCAGCCTTTCCCGGGCCAGGAAATGTGGCTGGCAGAAGGGCTGGGCAGGGCCCAGGGACTAGGATTTGAGAGTAGTCAGGCCCCACGACATTCAGGATGGAAGGGGCCTTGGAGGTCACCCAGCCCATCTTCCATCTTCCAGACAAGGAGTCTTGCCAGTGCAAGCCAGTGCCACCTACCCACCCCTGCAGGTCCTCCTTTCTGGGGTTGCCCAAGGAACGTACCTCCTTGGTGTGAGAATACACCCAGAGACAGGGCTTTTTCAGCCCCCTGGGGTACGAGTCTGGATGCAGATGCCCCACATGCGCCCAGCCCTCTCTCCTGTTCAGCAACATCACCTCTCCTTGGGGGATTTCTTGGGCACGGGACACTTCCCCAGTCCTGAACCCATAGGGGATTTAGTGGGCTCAGCTGGGAAATATGCTGGTGTGAAAGGGATCAGCCTAGCGTCACAGAACCTGGTGGTGGCAGAGCAGCTACCACCCATGGCTCTGGCCCCCTTCAGCTGAGGCCCTTCTGCCTCCTCTGGGTGGGCCGGGGTCAACCTGTACCTGTACGTGGCCACCTCCAGGCTGAGGGACATCTTGAGGCTTGCCAGCTGCTGCCGACCTTCCAGGACCTGGGCAATCTGACTCTGTAGGTCCTTTTTCTCCTGCTCCAGGGCCTCCACGGCCAGCTGCAGAGCAAGCCAGAGGCGGTCAGTGAAGGGCAGGGTCCTGCCTGCTGACTAGCCTGCATCCCCCTGGCTGCTGCAGCAGCACCTTCTGCTCCTAACTTCTCTGTGGAGCAGATTCCTGCCTCCCTGCTCCACCCCACCCCTGCCCAGAGAGCCCCTTCTGGAGACTCCAGAGGAGCCCAGGGCATTTCCCACGGGGCTCCTTCGCTGAGGATGCTGATTAAATGATTGCACATGCTGCTCAGAACTCAACAGCCACAGGAAGGGGGACATGAGGGAGGGAAGGAGATGGCTACAGAGAAAAGGAGAGGGGAGGGGGGGGAGAAGCAGAAGGAAAATCGATTAATCAAGAAGCCTGGAGCCCGAAGCCCTGAGAGCTAAAACTGCCCCAGTCCCAATCACTGTCTTTTGCTCCTCGCCCCCACCCCCTCCGCTTCCCACACGTTCTGGAATCTGTCCTGAGAGGAGGGCTGGGGAGGTGGCCGTGGTGAGACCTCTGTCTGGCCCAGGAGGGGAGCTGTTCTCTCCGTGGCTGGTGTCTCATGAGGGGGAGCAGCTGTCCCAGGCTTCTGGAATGTGCGCGGGGAGTTAAGAAGCCAGGACATGGGACAAGGGCTGCTGACTGATCCCTCCTGCGGGGCCCCTCACCTCCACCTGTCAGTCAGGGGGCGGGGGGGGGGGGGGGGGGCGGGCGGTTAGGAACTTTGAAGATTCTGAGCAGCAGGACACGAGGCTCAGCTGCACTGAGAAGGAAAGTCCTGGGCATCTTGCCAGTGGCAGGGGAGTCCAGGGAGGGGCCCAGAGGCCATCAGAGTGGGGAGATGCTTCACCGTCTTGGGCTCTGTCTGCCCTTCCAGGCGGTCTGGTTTGAGAGGCTCGGACCCCTACCGTTTCCTCCCTATTCTAGCGGGAGTTGAAAGTCTAAGGCCTCTGGCACCAGCTATGAGTCTTCTAAGAAGTGGTCCCTGAAAGGGCAGCCACCCCCACCCACTCCCTTCCCCAGAAGGTCTCTGAGCCCCCAGGGGATTCTTCGAAGCCTCTTTTCGCCCAGGCGCCCCCCTCCTCACCTGGAACTTCTCAGCGGCCCTCAGTTGCTCCTGCCAACGGCCCTCCAGCCTCTGCTCCAGGGCTGCCCTGCGCTCCTGGAGGCCGCCGCGCTCGGCCTGCAGCTGCTGCAGCTCCAGGTGCCCCCGGCGGGCGCCCTGCACCGCGTGCCCCAGCCTCTGGCGGGCCTCGCCCAGCGCCGCCTCCATGCGCTCCACGCGCTCCTGGTAGCCGCGCACGGCCCCGCGCCACGCCTCGCCCAGCAGCCGCGCCAGCTCCTCCACCTCGGGGCCGGGCGCCGCCGGGGGCGCGCGGGGCGGGCGCGGGGGCCCGGCGGCGGCCGCCGTGGGCACGGCCAGGCCCGCGCGCTCCTCCTCGTGCTCGGCGCGCAGGGCCTCCAGCTCGCGCTCCAGCGCGGCCGCCCGGCCGCTCAGCCAGGCCCGCGCGCCCTCCTCCGCCTCCGCCGCGCGCCGGCTGCGGGCCAGCTCCTCGGCCGCCCGCTCGCGGGCCCGGCGCTGCTGCCGGCACCGGCCCGCCGCGCCCTCCGCCTCCCGCGCCAGCCCGTCGCGCGCCACCTCGGCCGCGTGCCTCTCCCGCCAGCGCTGGTCCACGAGGGCCCGCAGCGCCGCCAGCTCGCCGTCGGCGCGGGCCCGCCACGAGGCGTCCCCGGCGCGCGCGCGGAGGCCCACGAGCTCGGCGCTGAGCAGCTCATGCTGCTCCTCCAGCGCCTTCACCCGGGCCAGGTAGGCCTCCAGGCGGCGGTTGAGCTCCCACATCTGGAAGGATTCCGCCCCCAGGCAGCCCTCCATCCTGCACGTCGGACCCGCCGGAGATGAAGAGACGCGGGGCACCGGGAGAAGCCGGCGGCTCTGAGCCCGTTAGGAGGAAAGGGAAAAGGAGCCGGATGGGGACCAGGGCCGGACGGGGCGAGGAGCGGCGGCAGCGGCTGGGAGTGGGGAGTGGGAGCGCGGCTATTCATACTCCCGCCGGTCCGGCCGGGCGGGGGCGGGGGCGGGGCCCAGGCCTTAACCCCTTCAGGGCATCCTCTGTCTGTCCCTGCGGCCGGGAGTGCCAGATGGAGAGTGGAGCTTTTTTTTTTTTTTTTTTTTTTTTTTTTTTTTTTTTTTTTTTTTAATGGGGCTTTAAAAGGAAAAGCCATGCCTGGAGAATCTGGTCCCAGGGTGGTCGCTATCTGAGGGAGGAGGCCGTGAGGAAGGGTCATCACCCCTGATAAAAGCAGATTATGGCCCTGACTGGTTTGGCTCAGTGGATAGAGGGTCAGCCTGTGGACTGAAAGGTCCCAGGTTCCATTCCGGTCAAGGGCATGTAACTTGGTTGGGGGCACATCACCAGTGGAGGGTGTGCAGGAGACAGCTGATTGATGTTTCTCTCTCATCAATATTTCTAACTTTCCCTCTCCCTCTCTGTAAAAAATCAATAAACTATATTTTAAAAAATAAGATAGATTATGCACAGAACTAGCAGTCCAGGAGGTGCCAGGGCATTAGGGACTGGGAGGGGATTCCAGTCTCAGTTACTCAGCTCACCCAAGAACGGTATCACTTACTGAATTCCTCTAAGACTCCGTTTCTTCATCCATAAAATGGGAGCAATGATGGAAATCCAATGATTGTGTGTGTGTGTGTGTGTGTGTGTGTGTGTGTATTTTGTAATTGCAAATGGGCCCCCACCCCACCCCAAAATACTAGAAGGCAAAATTGCAAAGAGAGTCAGAGAGACACTGCCTGGGGAAAAAGAACAGACACGTTGTAGTGGGAGACAGCAAATGTACACACACCTCATCGCCTCTGTGTCGTCAGAAAATAGAAAGGCAGGTGAAAGGGTACTTTCCCCATGACTCACCCCCAGCTTCCTACTGCTCTTCCACAAAACCCAGGCTCACGTTGCTTCGTCCCAGGCTCCCCGTTTCAGGGAAGGGCGCCACATCCTGGCCTAGGTGCCAGGGACTTTTGGGCAGAGGTCGCCCCCTGGTGGCCTACAGGCCTGGCCGAGAAGAGGAAGCAGAAAGAAGCGGCGGTTCTTCCCTTTATCACAACCGCCCAGATCGAGCGTTTGTGGTGACGTCCCAAAGCCTGCTCTGACGGTTTTACTTACCTTGTCTGACTTAATCCTTCACACTTCCTGTTGATGGTTCCACATTTCAGGAAGCAGAGAGCTCAGCGAGGGTGGGAGTCGTTGGGAAGGCCTCTCAGGAGGAGGGGCCTCCTCCTGGGGAGTGAGAGACTGCGGGACTTGGGACATGCAGAGTAAAGGGAAGCAGGGCCAAGGAGGAGAGGCAGGGATAAAGAAACGGGGGGATCTCAGGGAAGGAATTCTGCTCCCATAAACCCAGCTGAGTGCTGCAGTGTTAATCAGCACCTACTACGTGTCAGCATTCGGTCCCAGCCCTGGGGGAGCTGGGTGATGTGACAGCAACAGTGATGGGTGCTCATCTGTAATACTATCAACAACAAAAAAGTATATTAAGCCCTGCCGGCTTGGTTTAGTAGTTGAGCGTCGAGCTATCATATGAACCCGTTTCTCTCTCCACCTCCCTTCTCTGAAATCAATAAAAAACATATTTTAATAATAATAATAAAAAACAACCCATGAGCGCTAATGGGCTTGGCTCAGTGGATAGAGCATTGGTCTGCGGACTGAAGGGTCCCAGATTCGATTCTGGTCAAGGGCATGTACCTTGGTTGCAGGCACATCCCCAGTGAGGGGGTGGTTTGCAAGAGGCAGCTGATTGATGATTCTCTCTCATCGATGTTTCTCTCTATCCCTCTCTCTTCCTCTCTGTGAAAAATCAATAAAATATATATATTTTAAAAAATGAGGCCCTGCCTGGGGCCAGCAGGCACTCAACAGGCACTCCTAGGCCAGGCATCCTCCTCTCCTCCCCCAGCGCTTGCATTGGGTCACTGGGGTTTTGTGAGTCTTTGGCTGCACTCCGGTGTCTCTGGGCCCAGGACATGTGGGTCATGTGACACAACAGCAGTGGATACAAAGTTCAGTAGATGTCCCCAGAAATATCCATGAGCAAGCCGAGGAGGGCTCTGGGCTGTCTCACTGGGTTCTGTCCTTAGACATGACTGTTATAATGTGTTTTTGGTGTGTGTGTGTGTGTGTGTGTTTTAATTTAAAAATATTTTCATCGATTTCAGAGAGGAAGGGATGGGGAGAGAGACAGAAACATCGATGATGAGAAACTCATTGATCTGCTGCCTCTGGCACGCCCCCTACTGGGGATTGAGCCTGCAACGCAGGCATGTGCCCTGACCAAGAACTACCCAGTTTTTAAACTTTTCACAATCTGTAGTGTGTTCATTTAGCAAAACTGGAAGCACGTCAGATGAGGCTCGAGGCCAGAGTGTTGAGAAGGAAAGCAGCTGCAGGAAATATGCACGGCAGATGCGTTTCTCAAGCATTCAAAACCCTACACAATGACGTGGTTTTTGGAAATGCGTGCAAAATATTGTTGAAAAACAAAATAATGACAACAATCACGGAGCACCGTGATTCTGTCTGGGGAGGAGGAACAGAGGCAAGGGGGCTGGAGTGGCACTCCTCTGTGTGTAATGTAATTCTTTATTGATAAAGGACGTGAAGTAGCAGAAAATAAATCCATAGGCTGGGACATCTTAAGGGTCTGAAGAGTTCTAGGGTGGAAGGGCCCAAGACTTTCTTTACGTGGCCCCAGGAAACGGAACCAGGGTGAAGGGTGGAGAGGATGGGGCCCAGAGGCCAGCCCAGAGGAGACAGATGTAAGACTTGTCTCGGGACAGAGCAGGTTACCCCTGGGTGGAGGGCATGTGCTGTCACTGGAGCCCAGGCGGCTGCCCGGGGCCAGGCTGACTCCTTTTTGGAGCCGTCCGAGTGGCTTCTTCAGTCCTGGGGACTCCAACAGTTGAGGAGTGAACGACACATCTTGACTCCAGGGTCTGTCCCTCTTCTGTCCTCCCCGGAGAGCTGCAGCTCCTGCCCTGAATTCCTACCAGAGGCTTCTTTGGGCCAAAACAAGAAGCCTGGGAATCAATTCCAGAAAGAACTTGCTTGCATTGTGGGATCAAAGAGAAGTGGAGTGGGATGTGGGGGAAGAAGAGGCAGTGTGCTCTCTCTCACCAGCCCCTCCCTGCCCTAGTAACAGTGGGACCCAGGACGGAGGCTGGGGCCAAGGAGGCAGACCCATCTGCCCCCGCCTGGGCCATCCAAGGGCCTTTTATTGGCTGCGATGTCTCCAGAAGGCACTAGGTGGAGCCAGGACACCAGGACACCTCCGCCTCACCTATGGGGTTTTCCTGCCGGGAGTCCAAGGTCCAGGGGGACCCACTAGGAGGAAATGTGAGGAGGATTCGAGGCAAGGAAAGTCTGAGGAGATTGGAAGAAGGGGATCTGTGTGGGGGAGGTGGGAAGGGGTGCCCAGGATAGCTGGGGGGAAGGGGTGGTAAATTTATCTTCTGAGCTGGTGGCATTAAAAATAACCAGAGCCCTGAGTAACCCAAGCTCCCGGCTTTCTGTGTTGGGGTGGAGGCCACCCGTGGGGACTAGGAGAGCCGAGTGATGGGGAAGCAGAGGGTGGGACTACAGTGGTCCCCCTCCCCCCTGCTCTCCCCTCCTCCCTCCTGCCTGGGGCTAGTGCATCAGGGCCTGGGCCTGCGGGTGGGCTGGCTGGAGAGAGGGGGCCAGGAGGGAGGAGGAGTGAGCGGGAGCCAGGCTGGAACAATGCTGGCCTCCAGCCAGGCGACTGGGGAGAGAGGAGGGAAGGGAGAGAATGAGGGGCGGAGAGAAGAACAAGAAAAGAAAGATGACGGAGCCGGGGGAAAGCGCCCCACCTGGTCCACACTCTCCTCCCCTTCCCGATCCCTGAAGCCTCCTGAGGAAAGGGGCCTCTCTTGTGGGTTCAGTCCTCCTGAGGACCTAACGCTGCGAGGACTTCCCGGAGGAAGGGGAGGACGGGGACCATGGGAAGGTTGTGGCAGGGGGGTTCCCTCCTTCCTGCTGAGCCCTCGGACTCTCGGGGTTGCAGTACATGCTCTTGCCCTGAGACAGGCTGCCAGACGGGGTGACCTCACCCTCCTGTCTGTGTTCCTGCGGCTCGCTCCCTGGCTGGCTTCTGGGTCCAGCCCTGATGACGGGACAATTACAGGAAAGTTTCGCTGAAAGATTTAGCCTCTGTGCACAGCGATGAGGAAAGGGGCAGGCGCTGAGGCCGAGCAGCCCGAAGGCAGAGACTGGCGGTGGTGAGAGAGGGCCCCCGTGGGCACCGGGTCCCACAGGGCTGGCCTCGCAGGCCCTGTCCCAGCTCTGGATGGAGAGGAGGTGTGGGGGGCGACATGCCTGGCACATGACAGGAGCTTTGTGACTGGTGACTCTGTGCTCGCTGGACGGGAGGACGGCTGGCAGCTCTGTGTCAGGGACTGCACTGGCCCCGCTCAGCTCACCACAGTGTTTGGCACATAATCGATGCTCCTTCCGTGTTAGTCAGGGGAATAAAAGCTACCCCCCTGCCGAAGCCGGTTTGGCTCAGTGGATAGAGCATTGGCCTGCGACTGAAAGGTCCCAGGTTTGATTCTGGTCAAGGGCATGTACCTTGGTTGCAGGCACATCCCTGGTAGGGGGTGTGCAGGAGGCAGCAGATCAATGTTCCTCTCTCAACGATGTTTCTGACTATCTCTCTCCCCTCCTCTCTGTAAAAAATCAATAAAATATATTTATATATATTAAAAAAAAAAAGCTGCCCCTCTGCCCAGGGCCAGGTCCTGCCTTTATAGGCCCCCGAAAGCCGTGAGGACGCCGGTGCCCAGGTGGCCAGGTAGGCAGTGACCCGGGTTGGTTCTCCTTATACGCGGACTCATATAGGCTGACGCGGGTGAGGGGCTAGATGAAGGCTCTGGCGGGGGTGAGGGACGTCTGGCCCACAGCCCCCACGTAAGGTCTGCGGAATCACGTGGTCTGGCCCTGCCGAGGCACTAGGGGTGAGTTCATTAAATGTTTGACCAAATATAGCAGGCTAATTCTTAAGCGGATAATTCTGTACGGCCCAAGCATGATGTTATAAATATCCAGGTGGCCCCGGGCAGAAATAAGGTTCCCCACCCCTGCAAAGAATCTCCTTCCATGTTCCTCCCCGCTGGGTGCAGGCTCCCAGGCCTTAGGCCCCTGCTGAAACAGCCCCTCATCCCCACCTGAACCTGGAGCGCCCGCACCTGTTCCGGCCTCAGAACGAGAGGGCCAGCGGGGCCCAGGCGCGGCCCCCTCCGGGCTGAGAGATGGAGCTAGTCGATGGGAGAACTAATATTTCTCTCCACAGCGATGGATGGCAAACGCGCTGCCCTTGCTGGGCTGGAGGGATCCAGCTGACAGTCATGTGACCGTGCCAGTTTGTGGGGAACTCGGGCAGCCCTGTCCTGTCACCAGTGAGTTCTCTGTCCCTGCCACCTCAGTGACCCCCCCAGGCAAGCCACGCCCTTTGGCGGACCTCAGTTTCCTCTGGAACGAAGGAGAGGGATGATCCCTGAGGGCCCTTTCTTTCTTTTTTCTTTCTTTCTTTTTAAAAAAATATATTTTATTGATTTTTTTTTACAGAGAGGAAAGAAGAGGGATAGAGTTAGAAACATTGATGAGAAAGAATCATGGATCAGCTGCCTCTTCTTGCACACCTTCTACTGGGGATGTGCCCGCAACCAAGGTACATGCCCTTGACCGGAATCGAACCTGGGACCCTTCAGTCCACAAGCTGATGTTCTATCCACTGAACCAAGCCGGCTAGGGCCTGAGGGCCCTTTCTCTGGGGACCCTGTCCTCTGGCCTCAGGATTCCCAGCCTTTAAGGTCTCACCTGGGATGGCCAGAGGGAGGCTCATCGCTGAGAACAGGCCAGACCGCTCCAGCTGCGGTCACCTGCTTGGTCCCCAGCCTGGCTCGTCACCCCTGCTCACTCCCAGGGGTGGAGGTAGGCGCTGAGGTCTGAGTCCTCCTCCTCTGGGCAGCCCAGGTCTCTCCTGATGGCTGCCAGCGTTGCCCTCCGTTCTGCCTTTGGACCTTCGCTGCTCCCTGCCCGTGGCTGGAGCCCTGGCCGGCCCTGCGAGTGGCTGGGGAGCCTGGCCAGCCCCACGGCCGGCGGGGACAGGAACGAGGAGCGGCCGGAGTTTTGGGGCCACCGGGCAGGGGCAGAGGTCAGGCAGCCGCAGGGAAGCAGAAGAATGGAGGAGCTGGCCTTTCAAAGTCCCTGCATCGGAGGGGCCGCTGCCTGCAGCTCCGGGGGATGGGGAAGGGACCAGAATGTCCTGGGAAATGAATGATGGCTCCAGAGGAGTCCATAGGCTGAGGTTAAGTGGGGTCAGCCCTGTGTTCCCCTCCCCCTGCAGTGGGAACCGCTGTCAGAGCTGCGGGGAGCCAGGGGCAGGCTGGGAGGGCAGAGGGGGCAGGCCCTGCAGGCCGATGGGAAACAAATGGAAAGCCAAGGGACGGTCGTGCCCCTGAGAACGGATCCTCCGGTGGGAATGGGCTGGGCCAGGGGCTCGGGAGGGCCCCCGTGTCCCTAGAAGAGAAGAAGGGGCTTGAGACTTACGGGGACTGGAGCTCCTCAGGGCCCCTCTGGGAGATACAGCGCCCTCGGAAGCAGGGGAGGTAGGCGGGGGACCAAGGCCACGGCAAAGGGTGTGCCAGGGCCTGAGGAAGGTGCTGACGGGGGAGAGATGTGAGGAAGGAGAAGGCCTGGGGGGGGGGTCTCCAGGAAGGGCCTGGCAGCCCCGGTAGGGGCGGGGGTGCTGCTGGCCTGCCAGGTTTCTGCCACCGCCTGGGAAGAGCCCAGCCCAGAGATCCTTATCCGGGGCAGAAACAGAACTGGTTTCTCGACTGGCAGCTGGCAGTGCCAAGGGGCCGGGGGCAGGAAGGAGCCAAGAGTTCAGGAGGGCAGTGGCAGGCCTGAAGGAGAGCGGGGAGGACCGCACTCAGACCATAGTCTCTGTGGCCACTGCTGGGGCCACCTGAGGCGCTGTGCTGGAGTCTTAGTTGCACATGACTGATCCGCCTTCCTGATTGATTGATTTTAGAGAGAGGACGAGAGAGAGATTTGTTGTTCCATCCACTAATGCTTTCGTTGGTTGATTCTTTTTTTTTTTTTTTTAATATATTTTATTGATTTTTTACAGAGAGGAAGAGGGAGGGACAGAGAGCTAGAAAACATCGATGAGAGAGAATCATCCATCAGCTGCCTCTTGCACACCCCCTACTGGGGATGTGCCCGCAACCAAGGTACATGCCCTTGACGGGAATTGAACCTGGGACCTTTCAGTCCGCAGGCCAACGCTCTATCCACTGAGCCAAACCGGTTTCGCGGCCATTGGTTGATTCTTTCATGTGCCCTGGACTGGGGATCAAACCCACAACTCTGGCGCATTGGGAGGATGCTCTGATTCACTCTCTATATGGACTAAGTGACTGCCCCCTCCCCCCCGCCCCCCAGGTCCCTCCTGTCCCTCCACTCTGTCCCCCATTTTTCTCAGGTATGGCCGGCCCAGCCAGGAGAAATACCTGGTTGGACTTCGCTCCTCCTCCCCTCCTCTCCTCCCCATTCCCCCCTGAGGCTCTCCCCATCCCCCACTAACTCTGGGAGGCTGCGGAGGTCACCGCGGGGAGGGAAATGGAAGCCAATGAGAGGTGGGGGACCCTGGAGGACCCGTCTCAGAGCCCGCTCCCTTTCACCGCCTCCAATCCCTCCCCCTCCCACCACAAAGGACCTGGCGGTCCCATCCATCTTATGCCTGTGGAGGTCCTCGGGCAGCCTTTTGTAGGGACCTGGGGTCAGAGGGCCTGACCGGCAGACCCCCTCTCCTCTGACCCCACACCCCTGGGGCCCTTTCTTCCCCCTCCTCCACTCCCCTCTGGTCTGGGTCTCCTCCCCTTCCCTCCCTCCCTCCCTCTTTCTCCCTCTGTCTCCTTCCCCATCTCTCCCTCTCTCTCGCCCTGTCTCTGCCCAGATTTCTGCCCGGCCCTCCCATGTGGGTCCCTGTGACTTGGCTCTTGGGCCACAAAGAGGCATGGAATTGCCCGTGGGTTCTAGAAGCTTCACAGCCGCTCTGGGCCCTGGGCTCCCCCCAGGCTTTCTCTCCACAGGTCTCGGCTACGCCCTGAATTTCTGGGTTGTTTTTTGTTTGTTTGTTTGTTTGTTTTCTGGACACACCTTTAAATTTAATGTTACTTGAATTTCACAAAAGAAAAAGAGAAGTCGATGGAATGGCTGAATTCATATCACTATTTCCTCTAGACAAGAGATACTTCCCCTACAATATCCCTTCCAGATTAAAAACAACAAAACAAAACAAACAAAACGAAAACAGAGAACATTAAAGACTGTGAAGTCAGGATTTTTCCCAAGGACATGTTTTCATTTCTGTTTGTGTGGACTGACTGCTCTCGGTGAAGGATGAGCTCGTTGGCCCAGCCTCACGGGCACGGACACACAGTTCTGAAGATGCTAAGCCCTTCTGTACCAGTTAAATGTCAGTCCCTGGTCTCTCCCCAGCGCTCCCCCTCTCCCCTGACGGCCCCATCCCACTGCCAGAACCAACCCCAACAACCTCTCCCCAGACCCAGAGCTACAGGGGAAAGGGGACTCTGGTGCCCTCTCCCAGTGCCTTAGTTTCCCTCTGTTGTGTGTCATGGCCATCAGGTGAGGCTTTGTTTGCAGAGAGTACTCAGTGAGCAAACCCTCCGAAGTCCCTGCTCAAGGTCAGCCCTCGGCCTTGAAATGCATGGTCCTGGGTTTGGGAGAATGCAGGCCTTTCTCCCAGTTCTCCCAAACACACGGAGCTCCTGAGGAAGCCAAGTGCACGTCTGCATCCTGATGTGATGGCCTTGCCTCCAAAGGGACAACAGACACAGGCCCATGGGTACAGAGAGGACCCCTGAGCCGGCTCCCAGTGGGATGAGGCAGAGGTGCTGGAGCCCAGGCTCCAGTGGAGGCGGCAGGAAGGGAGCGGCTTTGCTCCGGGCCCAGGCCTGTGCCAGGTGCTCACGGCCCAGGTCCCCTCCAATCCCACGAGAGGTGTTTCTGTGCTCCTTTCCTTCCCTCCTTCCCTCCTTTCTTCCTGATTTACTGAGCACCTGTCTGTGCCAGGTGCTGGGGCACAAAGGCAAAGCCAGCATCCCAAGACCTCACCGCCCCGTGAGAGCATCATCAGGAAAACACTGTGACCGCGGTGGGTGCAGGATGCAGGGGCAGCCCCAAGGGCTCGGGGAAGAGTCTCCAGTGGAGTGAAAGCCGCTGGGAGCTGGAGACTGAGGAAGGGCATCCCAGGCAGAGGGAACCGCATGCGCGAAGGCGGGAGGCAGGAAAGAGCCCGCCTGGCCTGGGAACTGTGGGTCCAGGGAATCTGCGGGGTGAGGTTGGGCTCCCAGAACCCACTCCCTGGACCCTCTGCCTTCTGACCTCCTTTGCTCCCGGTTAGAAGAGGCCCTGGCCCAGCCGCACAAACAGATGCTTTGACAATAGAGAGGGGGTGAGGAAGGAGGGGCCACCTGCTGTGTGTTTCTGGATTGCTTCTCAGAAATCTGCCTCTCCACCTCCACGGTCACCTTGGCAACCTGGAGGCAGCTGGGAAGCCACCCGTGAGCTGGGCTGAGTTGAGGGGGAGGAGGGACCTCTGCTCCCCCTTTCTGAGCCTCAGTCTTCAAATCTAGAATATGGGCACAGCAACTCAGTTGTGGGCTCCTGTCAACCCAGATGCTCCAGGAAGCCCAGGCCCAGGCTGGACTCCTTGGGGGAAGGCCCGGGAGGTGAGGACGGGGCTGAGGAGTGCCCTGCCTCATCTTGCAGCTAGCTGGGGGCTGGGCTAGGCAGCAGGGAGCCCCTGAGCCTCTTGGCCTGTGCTTCCCACCAAGCAGCCTGCCTGGTGTGCCCACTGCACTGTCACTGCGGAGGAGGCCCCACCCCAGGAGCCGGAGGCAGGGCTGAGGCACAGACACCGGGATGGATCCCCCTGGGAGCCTGCAGTGAGAGGTCTAGGGGTCTTCCCTGCTGGGGCACCGGGCTCAGCTGTCCCCAAAACCTGGCCAAAGCCTCCAAAGAGGGGCAAGGAGGCTTCTATTTCCTGAGGCTGCTGCTCCGATGACTACAGACCAGCCTAAGCTAACAGGAACTCGTGCTCTCCCCGTCTGGGTGCCAGAGTCTGAAATCAGGGCGTCTGGGGGCTGTGCCTCCTCAGCTTCTGGGGGCTCCTGGACACACCCCTTCAATCTTCACGCGGCCCCTCCTCTGTCCGCATGACTCCTCGCGCGTGACCACGTGGCCTCTTGGTTTTGATGTCACCAGGCCTTCCTCTGCCTGAGCTCCACGCTCCTGCGACCAGGGAACGTGTGCTTCGGAGGCACCTGCTTCTCTGATTGTGGCGCAGACGCTCCCAGTGCCTGTTGGTGCCCCTGCCATGTTTGTCAGCCCCAACCCCGGGGCAGAATCACACACGCCCTCCTCCCTCGCCTTTGCCTTCCTGGCCTGGGCCTCGGCGGCCTGGGCATCTCTGCTGCCTGAGCCCTCGCCCCTCCAGGGGCTGGGTTCTGAGGAGCTGGGACCTTCGAGAAGATTGCCCGTGGGACTCGCACAGGATGCGCAGGATGTGGGCAGGGGCTAGGGCTCTTGTGCATTTCCTTGCGAAGGAGCTGCTGAGTAACGAAGACCCGGGAAGCAGAAGAGCCCAAGAGGGGCTTGGGAGTGGGGAGGGAGGCTGGAGCGACTCTTTCTTTCTTTTTTGAATCCTCACCTGAGGATATGTTTATTAACTTTTTTTAGAGAAACATCACTGTGAGAAACATCCATCAGTTGCCTCCCCGTATGCGCCCTGACTGGGGATGGAACCCTCGACCTTCCTGGTGTCCTTTGGGAAGACATTCAAATCCACCCAGCCAGCCGGCCCTGGGGCTGGAGGGACTTTCTTAAGGGCCGGGCCAGGCTGGATCCGATGGGTGAGGCGCCTCTCCCTGATCCAATCTGTGGGTTCAGGACAGTGATTTCCTTGTCATCTCAGGCTTCCGGGCAAGGAGGAACCGGAGAAGCAGAACCCAGGGGAAAGGCCCTGCCTACAGGGGGACCCCCCCCCCCCCTCTGATGGGGGAGACCCAGCCCTGCCCTCTGGGATCTCCTGAGAAACAGAAACCTGCCTCTTCTCTCTGCATTTCTCAACGTCTCGGTTCCAGAAAGAGACAAACTAGGCAGAGAAATGAGCGGGTGCTCGGAGCAGCCTGGAGACAGTTCCAGCCAGGATCTGGGCAGGGGCCCAAAGACAGGTCTCTCAGGATGGGACGGAGTCAGTGAAGGTGGGAAGGACAGAACTGGAGTCAGGGTGGGTGAGAAGAGAGGAGGGATACAGCAGAGACAAAGCAGGGGCTCGGGCCCAGGAGTTAGGGTTCCGGATGACAGCAAACAGAAAACTGGCACCCAGAAAGCCCGGCCTGATTTATTTTTCCCATTTCTGAAAATACTACTACTCCCCCAGGGCCCAAGCCAGAAGCCCAGGGCCCCCTTGACACCTCCCTCCTCCCTCTCCCTCACTCCCCTCCCCTCTCCTTCCCGTATAATGTGTCACTAAGGCTGCACCCACCACCTCTGCGCCCCATCCCCTGCTGCGCTTCTCACCAGCCTCCTGCCAGCTTTCCCTTCACTCCTCTTCTCCCACTCCACTGGCAGCCAGAGGGGCCTCTTAAAAACACAAATGTAGACTCTCTCTCCCACTGTTTTTTTTTTGTTTGTTTTTTTTGGGGGGGGGATACAACCTAATTTTTGGAGGCCTTGCTTTGGCAAGGCAAAACAAAAACAAACAAACAAAAACCCACAAATGGGATGCCCCCTCCCCTTTAAAAGCCTTGCAGTGGCTTCTCATTGCACTTAGAATAAAATAAGAAATTCTGTGGCCCCCGGGTCAGTCCAGCCCCTGACAGCCCCAGGCGCCCTGCACCCTCACAGGACCTCAGACAGCCCAGCCTGAGGACCGTGGGCAGCCCAGCCCGTCCTCAGGGCCGTTACCTGCTGTGCCCTGTGCCTAGAGCACCTTTTCCTCTGCTGTCCCACCAGGTGCTTAGGGTCCCCACCCCAGATACTTGTCCTCCAAAACACCTGCTCTCCTCCAGCTCCGCCCAGCCCAGGCTAGCATGCTCACTTCCCCTTTCTCCTTTATAGGACCTGCACAATATACAATTATTATTTTTTAAAAATATATTTTATTGAGTTTTTACAGAGAGGAAGAGAGATAAATAGAGTCAGAAACATCGATCGGCTGCCTCTTGCAAATCCCTTACTGGGGATGTGCCCACAACCAAGATACATTCCTTGACTGGAATCGAACCCGGGACCCTTCAGTCCATAGGCCGACGCTCTATCCACTGAGCCAAACCGGTTTCGGCAAAATATACAATTGTTTATTGGTGCATTTATTTTTTAATTGCCTATCTTTCCCCATTGAAGGTCTGTTTCCCTCTTACAGGCTGCATGAGGGCAGAGATCTTGTCCCTTTTTTCATATCTGTGTTCCCAGCATCTGGCAGGTACTAGCTCCTAGGAGGCACACAGGAAGTGATCCTTGGAGGAATAAATGGAAGGACCCCTCACCTCCCCCACCCCACATTCTGAGGGGGCTCTGGACTCTATCTCCCCACCTTCCTGGCCCTGACCCTCTGCCCTCAGCTGCAGTATGTGGCCTCCCCTAGGCCCTGGCCCCAGGGCAGCTTAGTCTTGCAGGGAGAGGAAGCTCACCTGCTGACACAGAGGCTGTGAAGCTTGCCCACTGGCGGCAGCACGGAGGCAGGGAGAGGCCACTTCAGGCTGAGCAAAGAGCTATGGCTCAGAGCAACTAAGCTGTCTGAGGTCACACAAATAGCAAGTGGCAGAATCAGGGGCCAGAATTCTGTTATTCCAACACCTGTGCTCATTTCCCTTTCTCATGGCCTGGGAAGGAGGGCAGGCATTTGAGATAAGGATGGAATTTGGGAAGATGGGGTGTAGACTTGAATGTGAAGGTTCAGGAAGATGGGTGGGAAAAGGAACCGAGGGGCCTGGGAGAGCTAGGACCCAGGGCAGAAGGGGGATGTGAGAGATCTCAAGGCAGAGACCTGCGTGTCTCAGACACAGAGATCAGGACAGGAGCAAGGCCAGCCTGGGGGCATTGATGAGCTCATCGGGAATATGTGGGAGGCCAAGGCCAAGGCCAGGCCTGGGGTCGCCCACAGACTGAGGTTGGAGGAGAGAGAAGGAACAATTGGAGGAGGAGGAGGAGGAGGAAGCTGGGTCACCTTTGTGGATGTGGGAGAAAGTAGGCATCAGCTCCTACGGGTCAAGTGCCCTCTGAGAGGTCAGGGGGATGAGGCTTTGGTGACCTTGGAAGTCGGGGAGGAGGTGGGGGGGCGCGGACCAAGGAGGTTGGAGGAGGGGAAGTGGGAGTGATTCTCCTAGATTCAGCAGCAAACGAAGGGGTGGTGGTGAGAATAATGAAGGGAAGAATCATAACTCATATCCCTGCTACTGAAACCTCAGCTCCCACACATCTCCTTCCCAATGAGCCAGAGACAGGTTGTATTTTTTTTTAAAACATTTTAATAAAATTAACCAATAAATATGCTATACTGTATAGGCTACAGGGACAAAGGAGAAGCCAGAGGGCTGTCTTTCCCTCTCAGGCCCTCAGGTCCCCTCACGGAAAGAGACGTTCTGGGCTGGGCTGGTCTGGGGCTGGGACTGCCTATTTGGGGGGCGAGGGGAGTGATTCCAAAGTGGGTGATCTGGGCCCCTGCAATCCATCCCTCTTTGTTGGTATAGGGGAGAGGAGAAGGGGCAAAAAGAAAAAAGAAAAAAGAAAAAAAAAAAGCAGAGCCCCTGCAGGAGGCTTCCCAGCACCGGGAAGTGGCGGGTGAGGGGAGAGCTAGCCTAGAAGGAAGGGGGAGGGAGGCCCACAGGGCAGGGAAGCAGGAGTGTGGGCCGGGGAGGGGCTGGGCATCCGTCAGACCCACAGCCACTCACTCTCGGACGTAGACCCTGGTGCACACAACGTCATCAGCCGTCATGGTCTGGAAGGAGGACAGAAGGAAGACAGAAGTCATTGTTAGCCCGGGAGGCCCTGGCCCTGTGGCTTGGGAAGAGGAGGAGGTTGAACAAAGGGACTCTGTCTCTAGGCCCAAACCTGCGTCGTGGTTCAGGACCAACAGACAGAAGCTGGTCCCCAAATGCCTGGGCATCACCGGAGGGAAGATGGCACCAGAGCCCGAGGGGTCTACCCTATAGCCTCATCCGAAGCCAGGGAGCGCCCCTGGAGAGCTGCTGGCACCTCAGTGAACGTCTGAGCGGAAGCTCAGAGGGGGCGCCATTTCTCATTTGCGTGAGGGCACTGTGTGGACAGGGACAGCTTGCTCACCCCCCAGCAGCCCCAGCAGGACGTGGGAAACCAACCGGGACTCTCCTCGGACCCCTGCACCCCGAGTGCCCCAGAGCACCCCCCGAGGTAGCAGAGGGCTTAGGCTTCGCTGGGAGGAGGCCGGACTCACCAGGATCAGCTCCCCATCGTTGGTCAGCTCTCTGGTCCAGGAGGTCTTGGGACCCTCTCCCTTCAAAAGCCTCTGCTCGCAGACCATCTTGTTCTCGCTTTCCCATTTCACCAGGCTCTGCAGGGGAGGCGTGGCCAAGTGAGCCGCGCCCCCATGGGGGTGGGGGGAGGCGAGGTAGCAAGAGAGATAGGAGATGTACCCCTTTCTACCCACCACCGCCACCTAGGAACTTCCTCCGTTAGAAAAAGAGAAGGGGGTCCAGGAGGGGCAGGGCAATGGAAGCCACGATCCTGAGGGTCTCACCTTGCAGGGTCTCCCGTCCACCGTCTGCTCCTCGAACTCCTCTCCGACCTTGAAGCTGATCTCCGTGGTGCGCACGGTGGTGGAGGTCTTGATGTAGAAGGTGTCTCCCTCCTGCTTGATCTCCACGGCGGGCTTGGACGCGGCGGCCACGGCGATCTTCCTCAGCATCACGTTCACCCCTGCGGAGGAGAGACAGGCTCGCCTTTTGGGGTCCTCCAGGCACCCCTGTGTTACACCCTCCCCGTGAGACAGCTGGAGCAGTCTGGCTAGTTTCCAAGAAAGTTCGTGAAGGACAGGACAGGGGGTGCAGCCCCGTGAATGGTGGGGTTTAGGGAGGAGGGCAGAGAGGCCGTGCCTGCCCTTAAGGATTCTGGTCCTAGCAGCCACCTTCCTGGGAGGGTCAGCAGTCCTAGGTTAGCCCCCCACTCGCCCTTCCCCCCCTCCCCCCCGACTCAGCTCAGGGGCACGTTTCCTCTTCCCCTCACCCAGCAGGCATCCTGCTGTGGCTCTGTCCACCTCTGTTGGCCCTTTGTCTACCCTACTGGAGACCCTCTGTGCCCTCCCCGCTGCCCATGTGCAGGACACACCCTCCCAGGCCAGGCCTCCCCACTTTGTTTTTTTTGTTTGTTTGTTTTTTAATAAATATATTTTATTGATTTTTTACAGAGAGGAAGGGAGAGGGAGAGAGTGTTAGAAACATGGATGAGAATCGTCTATCAGCAGCCTCTTGCACACCCCCTACTGGGGATGTGCCTGCAACCAAGGTACATGCCCTTGATCGGGATCGAACCCGGGCCCCTTCAGTCCGCAGGCTGACGCTCTACCCACTGAGCCAAACTGGTTTCGGCCCTCCCCACTTTGTACTGGAGGTGGGGACCTACTTCCCTCCCTGTGCTCCCCCCTCCCCTGTCTGGTGCCTTCATTTGCCCACTCTCTGTCCCTCCCCAGCATGAGAGGGGGCAGGGACTCCCAGCAGGAGAAGCGGTGGCCACAGCTGGGGAGCTCAAGGCTCTGGAGTGAGAGCCATTGGGCCTGATTTCCACCTGGTGCAGCCGCCCTGTGGGCTGGGTGACCCTAGGCCAATGGCTTAACTCATCTGAGCCTCAGATTGCTCAACTGTACAGCAGAGACAATAGTTTCTTCCAAAGCCTGGCAGGTGGGATGAGGTGGGTGTGTTTGGGACTTAGCACCCAGCGCCAGGCGCACCTTTGCGTTTTTAAGGAACAGTAGCTAGTCTTGCTGCTGCTGATACTTGTACTGATAAAAGGAAGGCAAGGAAGCAGCTGGGGCGCAGGCATTCTCTGCACCAGACTCTGCTCACCTGCCCTCCTGGGAGCTCCCACGCCTGCCCTTTGCCCTTCCCGGGACCGAAAGGGGCACTGCCCTCCCCTCCCCTGTTGTGTCCCCGACTCCAGGATCTCCCTTCCCACCTCAGTGGTAAGTGCTTCTCATTTAGAGTCCCCGTGAGGCATATCCTTTCCCAGACTGGACCCCTGCTCTCTGCTCCCCCATTATAAAGAGGGGTGGGGGAGCCAGGAGAGAGCACCCCCTGACAGAAGAGAAGCTGGCCGGGAGGCACTTCTGCCAAGGCCCAGGTCTAAACCTCACACCACTCTGCCTGGCCCAGCCTCCTGCCCTGAGCGGAAGCCCTCAGAGAAGCAATGGGTGGGGAGGAGGGGGCCAAGCTGGGCTGGGCCAGGTGAGCGGGATTCCCCTGCCCCTGATCCGGCCCAAACTCCCTTCCCTCCTCTAGACCTGGGTTCCGAGACAAACAATCCTCTTCCCCCTGGCACCACGGCACACCCTCTCTGGGCCAGAAAGAGGTAGTGGGAAGGAGAGAGAGCCCTGGCCCTCAGGAGCCCAGGAGCCCAGGAGCCCAGTTCCTGACGGCTGGCCTCAGGCTGGGGAGAAATGGCGGAGGTCCCAGGTCCAGCTGCCTGGGGAGAGGGGGCACGTCCCACTCCATCTTCCTGCACTGAGGCCACTGCACTCTTTTGCGGCCTGGGAAGTCCATCCTGGTCTCGAGCACCCCTTTCCTGTTACAGGAGCAGACCTCCTACATGCCATGGCCATCGCACTGCATGGGACAGTTATCCTCCAGGCCCCTGAGCATCCCTCCCAGGAGAGGGACCCCGGATGAGGGCGAAGGAGGGCGAGAAGAGACTGAGGTTCCTGTGGAGGCAGGGCTGCTGGGTTCGGGGATCCGCCCCTCCAGCCTGCCTCCGCTGCCCGTGGAGCGGGCCGGCCTTGGCCAACCTCGGCTGACTCAGGACCATGTTACCGGGTCTGTTTTCAATCTGTCTCCCAGCAGGACCCGAGGAGGGCACGTGGCTCTGAGACACCCTGCAGGGAGGACAAACAGACGAAGATAGACAGACCATGGGGTTGGGCTTTGGGTCTCATTCTCCACCAGCGGGGTCCTGGGGGTGCCTCATCCACTGGGGAGAGCAGCCAAATCCGGAGCTGGGGAGGGGAAGTGTCCTATCCTTTTGGTCTTTCATGGCAGCGAGGGCAAATCAAGAAAGACTGACAGGACTGGAAGTCCTGGGTTAGACTGCAAGAAGAACCAACAGCAAGGAATGCTGGAAATCCCTGCTTTTCCAATAACATTCTGGACCCTTCTGAATCCTAGGTTCAGATTCACCCCTACAGCTCCTGGCCCCACACCAGGTGCCCCTCCCCACCCTGCCCAACTGGGTTTTCTCTGTTCCGTCCTGAAATGGGTGGCTCCAGGGCTCCCCTCATCCCCCCCGTGGCTCCCCCGATGCTTAAGGAATCTCCATCTCTTCCCAGAGCCCCCGCCCCCTCCAGCCATTTCCAAGGGTTCACCCCTTCCCTCTGTGGGCACAGCTTTCCCTGCCTTTGGCCAGACCATGGGCTGGAGGGGTATCGAGGGAGAAGGAAGAGGAGCGCACAGATTGGGGAAAGCGGAGTGGGGGGGGGCGGCGGCGGCGCGTTCCACACAAAGCCATTTCTTGAAATCGAAGAAAGTGATAATTATCTAGAGCAATTTTAGGTTTCTGGAACTCGCTGTAGGAAAATACTTGTCTCACAGATGGGGTGAGGAGGGAGCAGAGTGGGGAAAGTGCTGAGGGGGAAGGATGGGGGATGGAGGGGGACGAGGGGGCGCTGGGCTGGCGATCGATCACCTGGTGAGTGGAGAGCAGCACGCGGGAAAGGAACTTGCCGGCTGGGTTACCAGTGGGGACGAGGGGAGGAGGCCAGAATGTCTCAGAGGGGCTGAGGGGTGGGGATGGGGTGGGGGGTAGGGGCCCCGGGCTCCCTGCCTGGACGCAGGGTTCGCAGCCTCTGGACTGGAGAGCCCCTCTTCCCCACCCAAAGGGACACCCACCTCGCGCTTCTGGTTTCTGCTTGATTCACGGGCTGAGTCACTGCGGGAGCCGGCACCGGTGGGCGCCCCGCCAGGGGAAGCAGGGTTTAGGTGTCCCGGCCCAGCACCCCGGGACCCAGCTCCCCGGGACCCAGCGGGAAGGCCCCTTTTTTGGGGGGATGCAGAAGGACTTAGCCTCCTAAGTCCTGATTCTACCCCCCTTCCTTTCTTACGCTCACCTCCGAATACCCCCTCACCACCTCTCCTCTCCCGGCCCTTGAAAAATCTCCTTACCCAGCACTTTGAGCAAATCCTCGAAGTTTTCGGATCGGACGATCTTCCAGTTGCCGGAGAAGTTGGGCATGGTGGCGGCGCTGGCTCCTGGGCCGGAGCACTGGACGGCGAGTCCCTGCGTCTAAGGAGAGGTGGCCGCCGCCGCCTGGGCCGGACCGGAGGCGCGGGGGCAGGACGCGTCCCAGGACAACCCGGAGCTGGCCGGGCGCGCGGCCGCCTTTATAGCCGGAGCGGCCCGCCCCTGCGCCCGGAAAAAAAACCCGGGGTGGCCCCTCCCCCGCCCCGCCCCCCGCCCCACCTGGGGGGCCCCGAGCCCGGGCTCCGCAGTCAGCCCCCCGCCCCCAGCCCCCCGCCGCCCCGCGGGCCCCAGGGGCGGGCCCAGGGTTTGCCGGGACCGAGGTAGCCTGCCCTGCGCCCTCGGTGGGACGGGGAGCGGACGGGGGACGGGGAGCGGGGACTGGGATTGGCCTCTCCGCCCGGGGGGGGGGGGGAGGGGCGCAGATGCTCGGTCTCAGGTCCTGCAGTCCGAACCCCAGGGTCCTCTCTGGCGGGTCCCCCAGGTCTCCCCAGCTCCTCGGGGTCGGAACCTGGAGGCATCACGGCGGGCGATCCCGGCGGGCGAGCGGGAGCCGGAGGAGGAAGGCGCGCCTCCGCTCGGCTCCAGGGAAGCCCTAGTGAGACCCCCAGGGAACCCCCCGAGCTCAGAGACCAGCTAGGGGGGCCCCCCTCGGGGGTCTGGGTAGGCTCTTCCCTGAGACAACGACGCCCCCTGCTGGGAGGATTCGCAGGGGCCGGGAGCGGGCAGCACCCCCTGCGGCTGCCTCCCCCGCCCTGGGTTTGGGGCTCCTGTGCCCTCGGGGGATGGGGGACGCTGCGCGGGGAGCCCGGTCCCTCTCGCAGGGCAGGGCGGGCACCGAAGGGTTAAGGAGGCGCCCCCGGAGGAGGGGGGAGGCCGGGAGGGCAGAGGTCACAGCCGATCGCTTGGCGCGACCGCTTTATGGAGGCGCCTTTCCCGCCGCCCGGCCCCGCGGACCCGGGGAGCGCCCGCGGGAGGCGCGGGGGGAGGCGGGGGCCCGCGGGCCCGGCAGGAGGCGGGGCGGGGGCTCAGGTGTCACCGTTCTCAGCCGTAAAGCGGGCGGAAGGAGCGGCCGCCCCTTGGGGAGAGGCTTTGAAGTGTGAGATCAAAGGAGGGGGCAGGGCAGGGCTCCCCGCGGAGACCCCTACGGAGAGGGCCGGGGAGGGGAATGGGGGGACCGGGGAGCAGAGGGGGAGGCCGGGCTGGAGCCCCGAGGCTGCCCCAGCCCAGGGACGGACGGGCGGGATGCCGGCCGGGGGGGCGGGTCTGTCCCGCGCGGAGCGGGGGCGGGGGGGGGGGACCCTGCAGCTCAGGTGGCACCGGGCCCCGCAGCCCGCGCGTCCCTACCCTTCCCCCCCTTCCCGGACCGGCCTCCCAGCTCCTTCCGAGGCGGGGACCAGAAACCCCACATCTGGTCCCAGCCCTGGTCTCTCCCTGCCAGCGTGGCCGTGGGTGGGGCGGAGGACTGGCTCTGGGATTGAGCCCTGGACTCGTGCAGAGGGTTGGGGGGCTTTCGCTGGGGGGAGTCCAGAGGCCCCCCAAGAGACAAAGGTTAAGGCCTGGGGAACGCACTGCGGGGCCCTAAGGAGGGGACTCTGAAGGATGGCTGTGCAGGGGACATGACCTAGAGATGGAGGGTGAACTGTGGAAGGGACTTTGGGCGCAGCGGTACCTAATACACTTGTCAGATTGAAAGGAGGGAGCTGGAGACTTCAGCCCGGTTCAGGGGTCTGGTTTTGGCGGAGGTGCCTGTGTTGGGGTGGGGAGGGCTGGGCTTCTGGAAGGCGGAGGGCAGCAACGAGAGACCGCCGAGGAAGGACAGACAAAAGCAGAAGTGGCAGCAAGGAGGGGGGGGTCCTGGGGGCTGTGTGGCCCCGGGGTTGCGCGCTCTGCCCGCGCTCCTCCCCCACCCGGGCTCCAGCAGTGCTGTAGGTAAAGGGAGAGGGATTAGGTTCTGACAGTGAAGTCGGGCTCCCAGCCAGAGGGAGGGAACATGGCTGAAACCAGACTCCCACCGCCTCCCTCCCCCTCGCCGCCCCCTAACTCCTCCGCCCAAATCACTGTGTCCATCTCCACTCCCCACCAGCCTCCCGAGCCCCCAGCCAGAGCAGGCCGGTCTCCTGCTCAATAGGCAGCCTTCTGCAAAGAGCAGGGCCAGGGCGGCCCACGCCCCCACAAGCCTGGCGACTGAGGACGTGAAAACCTCGCCCAGGAGATGATCCCCTGACGAGGGAGCCTGGACCTACCGTAGCGCGAAGGAGGGACATGGTCTGGCTGAGGACACTGAGGAGACTGGACAGGAGCTCCCCAGGGTGGGGGCAGAGAGGCCTGGGCCCACTCCCCTCCCTTGACTTCCTCATTCTCTCCCCTCCGCCCCCCACCCACCCCAAGCCGACCAGGATTTCCAAAAAGACAGAAGACAAAGGGAAGTCAGGCTGGGAAGGGAATTTTTTCCAGATGTGTTTGTGGTTTGGCAGCTCTGGGCCTGAGCTTCAGCCCCTGCACCCCAACCTTGGCTGAGGGAGGTGGTCCAGGGGTCTGGAGGAGGGTGCTGAGCAAGCGAGGCTGGAGGTCTCAGCCTCTAGCTGCCCCGTTAACCCGTTGTAAAGCGCAGGGGTGAGGCGGGGTGGGTGGGTGCGGAGCTTAGGGAAGATGCTGGGGAAGGGAGCCAAGGAGAGGGAACGGGATGAGACAGCCAGGGTGGGGGTGGTAAGGGGAAATGGGGCTAACGGAAGGGGAACGGGAGAGTCGGGGAGCCTAGGAGAGAGGAGCCAGGGGACCTGGCCATGGGGAGGAGCTTAGTCAGCATCAGTCGCTCAGTCCCAAACAACTGGCTCTAATTTCCGGCCGGGATCAATAAGGAATTTCCCCATGTCGCTGGTCTTTTAATTACGACCAGACCTGGTGGGGGCGACCCGCTCCCCCTTTCATGGAGCCTTCGCCCTATCCCTCTTGGGGCTCTCCCAGGAATCTGAAGACTCAGGCTAGAGAGAGAATTAGGAAAGGAACGTGCTAGGACTGCCCCATTGCAGTGTGGCTGAGAGGAAATCGGCTGGTTTTGCAATAGAAGGAATGGAGATAGCAGGCATCTGCATGGCGGGAGGAGGGTGAGGGAGAGTAGATATACTGTGTGCTCCGTGAAGGGGTCTGGGCCTTGGGAAAAGGAGAGGCCCCGCCCCTCTCCATCACTCCCTGGAGGCTGGGTGGGGGGAGGAGTGGGAAGAGTGGGAGAGCCGTGTACCCTTCACCCTCACCCCCGCTGGGGCCAAAGAGGAGCGCTGGCCAAATGCAGCACTTGTGGCCCGGCCTCGCCCTGAGCCAGCCGTGTTATTGCATCTGCTGGGTCAGGGAGCTAGCTGGCTGGGAGTCATGCAGAAATGAAACCCAGGTGGGGGTGGGCCCGGAGGCTCTGGGACTCCTCGTAGGGAGAGCAAAGAAGGCAGGGCTTGATCAGAGGGCGGAAGGTCTGAGGGTGGAAAAAAGGAGTTGGTGTCGGGGTGGCCGAAGGAAGAGCGCATGCAGCCAGCCGAAGTGGTAAGGGATGATGAATTTATGAGGTCATCTGGAGACCAGATGGGCTGAGCCCCAAAATGGCGCCGGCACCCAGGACAGGGAGTCGGAGGTTTTAAAGGACCCTAGGCGGGCTTTCACTAGGCGGAGCATTCCCTGGGCGGTCTGGGTCCTAGGAGGGTCCGGAGGGGAAGGATAATGGTCTTAGCAAGTGGAATGTGGTCTTAGCAAATGGAATGTGATGGAAGCGAAAGGGAATGCCCATGGTGGAGTGGCCTAAAGGTCAGTTCCCAGGGGAGGGGCGTAGATTCGATTATTCCATCAGACCCAACAGCTGGGAATGGCTGGGCTGGAACCGTTGTGTCTCCAGGTCTCCCTAAACCCTCGTATTTCACGTAGCCCAGTGTGGACTGGAGCATCCTGCCTCCTGGTCTGATTCTCCCTCCCTACCATGGGAAGGCTCCATCCCTGTCTCCCCTGGATTCAGGGACCCAGCCCTTTTCAAATCTGATAAGGCTCTGCCTCTCCCAAATAAAATTGCCGTGGAGCAGGATGGATGGGATCAAAAAGAACTTCCTGCAAGCCGACGTGCAAGCTGGCAGGTGGGGCCAGAGATCCAGAGAATAGGCAACCCATTTCCCAGAAGCCTTTGGGTGCTGGGGAGAGACCATGAGGACTAGGGAAGGTATGGGCAGCCGGACTCAGAGAACACCAGGCTGACCTCGAGGCCCAGCTCCAGGCCTTGGCCAAGGAGGCAGGTGCTGCCCGGCAGGGTCAGAACCACAGAGGGGAAGAAGCCGCAGCAGGAGGCGTTACAGTTAGACCAGGGACGGGCTGCGCAGCATCTAGGCGAGGCAGCCAGGCGGCTCCTCTGTTGTTTTTGGCTCTGCTGCCCGGTTCCCAGCTCCAGCTGCCAACGCTCTCCTCAGGGCTGGGCCAGCACGCTGAGCAGGTCAGGCTGAACCAACGGAAGAGCCAGGGAGACAAAAGGAGGTGGGGATGAATGGACCGAGGATGTGTCTGGACTGAATCTCCGTCCCTTAAAAGAGGCCCTTGGCCAAGACCGGTTTGGCTCAGTGGATAGAGCGTCGGCCTTCGGACTGAAAAGTCCCGGGTTCGATTCTGATCAAGGGCATGTACCTTGGTTGCGGGCACATCCCCAGTAGGGGGTGTGCAAGAGGTAGCTGATGGATGATTCTCTCTCATCGATGTTTCTAACTCTCTCTCCCTCTCTGTAAAAAATCAATAAAATATATTTTAAAAAAGAAAAAAGAAAGATAAAATAAAAAAGAGGCCCTTGGCTCTGCTGGCCTCTTGTCGGGGGGTGGGGAGGTGGTGGGGGGTGGGAAGTGGGGGGCAGTACACAGGTAGTCACTGAAGAGCCTGGAGACCCCAAACAGGTGCTGGCAGCTGCCACACTGACCTTACTCTCTGACCCTGAGGTCTTTGCTTCTCTTTTCCTCGCCCAGATTGGTGCTTCTTGCCTGTCGGGCATCGGGGCGTGGGGAGAGGGGCTGTCATCTTTTCCCCCACTCAGGCCCCTGCTGTTTCCTTTCCTACTACAGAGAACCTCCAGGGAGAGAGGGGGACCTCGTGTGGCTGGGACCGCTGGGGGCAGTCCACATCTAAAGCTGGACAGACCTGGGCCTGACCCTGGCCTCCTGTGGCTCCTTCTCCCCTCCAGGGCAGCCCTGCTGGATGGAGGAGTCAATCAGCAACATGACCTGCGGTTAAACTCCTCTTGTCTTTTATGATCCAGTGACTGGGCCAGACTCCTCTGCCCATCCCACCTCCTGCCCTGCACTGGCCCGTTAACCCCTGGCAGTCCAGGGCACGAGGGAGAAGGCTGTAGCAGTGGCAAGTCTGGCAGGCCGGGCACCCGGGGGCAGTGGTGGACAGCCTGCAGTCTAGCCTTGATGCCTGCCACGGTTGCCCAACGCGCTGGGCCTAGGGAGCCCAAGCCTTCGCCCAGATGCCACCTCTCCCGCTCTCTGAGTCTGGGGGACGGAAGAAGAGCCGGGGCCCAGGAACCCCTCTCCTCACTGAGATGAATCAGCAGGGCTGCAGACTGGGTGTGTGCGGTGTGCCTCCTCTGGCCTGAACTGCAGAAGGTGGGCCCTGGGCCAGATAACCAGACTCCGGGGTTGAAGAGGCAAGAGGCAGGAGGGAAGGGGGAAAGGCAATGTCCCACAGGAGACACTGAGGGGTCCCAGGTCCTGGATAGGGATAAAAAGGGGGCCTTGGTGCGGGGAGGGTTCCAGGCACGAGGGGCTGACAGGGCAGGTCAGCCTTGGGAAGGGCAGGCAGCTGGGGGGAACTCCTCTGCCAGGCTCTTGAGAGCTTTTATTTTCCTCCTCTCCAGCCCCACATGCAGCCATTGTTTCCAGACACAATGGTTGCTCTCGGCGGCTCCTAGGGGCCGATGGAATCCAGCTGCGCTAGCAACTCCAGGAGGAGGCTGGAGCTCCAGGAGTGAAGTAATAAGGACCAGCTTCCCCAACCCCAGGGCCCTGCTTGCTATTGACCAGGCCCTGCCTGGCCCTTGGGGCCAGAGGGCCAGACTCCTTAGAGACAGAATTAGGGGTGCAGGGGGATTTAAGAAGAGCAAGGGAGGTCCCAGGAGCTCAGTTTCCTGGCCCCTGCCCCCACCCTTC
This sequence comes from Pipistrellus nathusii, assembly GCA_963693515.1. Lineage (NCBI taxonomy): Eukaryota > Metazoa > Chordata > Mammalia > Chiroptera > Vespertilionidae > Pipistrellus > Pipistrellus nathusii. The sequence continues at coordinate 14,261,096 of OY882875.1, forward strand.
CATTATGAGCGGGGAGGGAATTAAGAAGGGCCATGGGTTCAGAGTCTGACCCCTTAGGCGGGCTCGGGCTTGTCCTTCCAGTGACCCCTCCCCCCAGTCCAGCCCCTCCTTATAATAGACGGGAGAGATGGGTGGCGGGGAGGCCCCAGGCTGACCTAGCCCTAATGGCTTTCCCTGGGCAGCCCGAACAAAATGGGAAAAAGATGTGTGAGGTGGGAAGCTCCGATTTCCTTTCCCCTGCGGGCGGGCGCCAGCTCTGGAAAATGTTAGCTGTCAAAGAGAGACTGAGCAGTCTCCGCCTCCCGCCGCCCAGGACCCCCTACCCGAGCCCAGCCACCAGGGCCTCTCAGCCCGCCTGGATCCCCAAGGGCGCTGGGCCGGCACCTGTGAACTTCAGTTAGCCGGGCTGAGCAGGCGCACTGCCCCGAGACGCTCCCAACCTCCTTGGCCTTGTGTCTCCTCTGCCAGCCAGGGAAACATGGTTTCATACCCCAAAGCTCTGGGGCTGTCAGCCACAAGTTTCCAGATGATCCGGGTTTTTAGTTCCTCTTCCCACTGAGCTCACAACCTATAGGGAAGCATCCTCTCTGGGATGGGCCCTCCTCACTGCCTGTGGGCATCATGGTCTCTAATATGCTCCCTGACCCCTGGGGGCCAGCTTCCAGGAGACTCAGGGGGTGTGCCTCCTCTGGCCTGAACTGCTGGGAGAGTCAGTCCCTGCCTTGGAGTGAAGAGTGTGCAGAGGTGGGTTGGGGGCCCACGGTTCTAGCCTCTGAGGAAGCCTCCAGAATACTCCCCTAGCCCAGGGCCCCTTTGCTCCTACCCAGCTCCACCTCCTCTCCTTCGGGAAAGCTTCCTCACCCCTCTGTCAGCCCTGCCTCAGGTCTCAAGCTGTCAGGCTGGATTATCTGCCTCTGCCTCTGCCTCCCTGTGGGTCCTGGGTGTGGGCCCCAGCTCCCAGACCAAGGGCATCTGCCTCCTTCCTCCTTGGGCTCTGGTTTGGATCCCGCTCATGGAATCTTTCCAAAGGGGCCATCAAACAGGATTCCACGGGTGGTAGGAAATGAAGGGCCTGGCCTTTGGGAAAGTTGCCTCTGGCTGAGGGATGCCAGACAAGTTGGGTTCCTGGCACTACTGATGGTCAGGTCACAGGCACTGCTGCTGGTCAGGTCACAGGCGCTGCTGAGGGTCAGGTCACAGGCTCTGCTGAGGGTCAGGTCACAGGAGCTGCTGGGGGTCAGGTCACAGGAGCTGCTGGGGGTCAGGTCACAGGAGCTGCTGGGGGTCAGGTCACAGGAGCTGCTGGGGGTCAGGTCACAGGCGCAGAGCCCGGGCCTCAGTACCCAGCCCGGGAGAGGAGAGGCGTGGCTGAGTCCACACTGTGCGAGAGCTTCCCTTGTGCTGCGTGGGTCTGTCTGATTCTAAAGCTTTGCTCTTAAACGTTACAGAATGGAATCTGGTTGAGCCCGGAAGAGAATTAAGGTATGCTTGCTTTTCCACGCCAAATTCTTAAAAACACCTTCTCTCCCCCCACGCCCTGCCTCTCAAAATCCTATGTGTTATTTAGGGACACCATCAACTCAAAGAAAGCAGAGAAAGTTGATGGCGTCCCTAAAGGCCAGAAGCCATACATATTAAAGAAAGAAAAAGAGCAGTAAGTCAGCGCAGTTAAGCGATGGGAGGGCAGAGAAGACATCAGAACAAAGGTCTACGTAGGAATTCACAAATGCCAAGGACTGGTGCAGGGGGGCAGGCTGGGGAGTGAGACCTGGCTTCCCTCGACCCCTCCCCTCTGCAGTGCCACTACCTGTCACTTACCTATCCAGTTACTGCCTTGATAACCAAAGAGCATGCAACCCAGCAAGTCTCCATCCCCAAGCACACGTGGGTCCCCACTGCTGGGGCACACAGGCACTCCCTGAGCACTCTTTGCGAAGCCAGTGTGTGCAGGAACTTGGTTGGGAGTTGAAAGACCAAAGATTTCAACTCTGGTTTAAACATTGGCTCAGGACCAACCACATCAAAGGTCATCCTCGTGTGTAAAATTAACCTGCCCCCGATTAGACCACCTACTGGCTCTGCTACGTTCCAGGCTGGTATCCAGCTGCTGGCTGGCTCTCTCTCTTTGGCTTTCTGTAGCTTAAAGTCACCCCAATCAATCCCCAATTCTTCTTCAAAAACCTGCTCTTCTGCCTGCCGTATTCTCTATTGTGGTGAATGGCACCATGGTTGTCTGTTCACTGTAATTCAAAAATATCGAGTCTACCTTTCGTCCTCTTGCCCTAATCTCCGAGGCCTGTTGATTCTACCTCCTCAGTGTTGCTCACTTGCATCTTCCCACTTCATTGGTTCAGGCTTCCGTCATTGCTCATCCAAATTAGTCAAACAAGAACTCATTTCCTGGCCCTTCTTCAATCCAGTTTCCATTTGACTGCTGCCAGCGTCCTCTTCCTAATACACAGATTTGATCCTATCACTTCCCTGCTTCAAATCTCTCAGTGAACGTGGGCAGGACCTGGTTTCTTCTCATGTTGCTGTAAGCAACTTGGGGGCAAAGATAATGCTATTCCCCTTAGTGCCTAGCAAAATGCCTGGCACATAGCAGGTACTTCATAAAAATCTGAGTGGAAGGATTCCAAGTCTCACCAGATGCCACCTGGATGTGTTAATAGCAGAGTAGGGCGTGGTTAATAGCAGAGGCTTCAGACTGGCAAACTTGACAGGTCTGAGTGCCAGCACCACCAACCTCCAGCTATTTGGCCTGGGGAAGATTTCTTACCTTTTGTCATCCTTGGTTTACTCAGCTGTTAAATTAGAATACCACCCCTCTCTTACAGAGAATGGGAAAACGAACCTAAAGGGGTTAGCACTGTGCCTGGCACAGAGAAGCACTCAATAAAGAGTTGCCAATCATCAGTTAAACATGAAGGGTTAGAAAAGAATCCAGGCCCTAGCTGGTTTGGCTCAGTGGATAGAGCATCGGCCTGTGGACTGAAGGGTCCTGGGTTTAATTCCAGTCAAGGGCACATGCCAGAGTAGCTAGCTCGATCCTCAGTGGGGGCATGCAGGAGGCAGATGATCAATGATTTTCTCTCATTCTCTCATCATTGATGTTTCTCTCTCCCTCTCCTCTTCCTTTCCTCTCTGAAATCAATTAAAAAAAGAAAAAGAAAAAGAAAAAAGAAACACAGGATTTTGAAGCTAGAACCATTAGGCTCCAAGAAGCAAAGTGACAATGTCACAAATTTAGCAAGGGGTAAAATCAAACTTAAAACCCAATGTCAAACAAGGTAGCTTGCTGTTACTCTATACAGCTGTGGATGAAAAGGGGCCATACACTAAACCTGACAAGCTCAGGGAGCCTGCAATTGGCAGGAGAGAAAGGGCTTATCACTTAAGAGACCAAAAGTAACCACACAGGGTAGTCTGAACATAAAAATTCCTAACCAAAAGCTAGTCATGGCGGTAGTCACATCCTAGGACTGTAGCTTCCTTGACAAAGGTCAATCTTTTATTTTTTTTAAATTTATTTTTAGAAAAACATCGATGTGAGAGTTAAGCATCAATTGGCTGCCTCTTGCATGCCTTGCCTGGGGATGGAGCCAGCAAAAGCTCGACATGTGCCCTGACCTGGAATCGAACTACAGTGCATGGGTCAACACCCAACCAGACAGAGCCACACCAGCCAAGGCGACAAGGTCAGTCTTAAATGAGCCCATCTGTTGTCTTTTTGCATCTAAGATAACATGCCCTTGGAGTGTCAATCTCCTTTTCCAGATCTCAGGGATACCTGCCTCACCAGAGCATCCTACAGAATCCCTCACCGTTATCTTGTTCCCCTGTGTGCAAGCTCCATGTGCTGTAAATGTCAACTATCTTCTACCCACCAATGTAAAAGTTTTATTTTTTATATAATCTCAGAGATCCCCTCCCCTTTGCTTTCTCCTTCCTATCTATAATGAATTTCATGTAAACCCCCAGCCCTTATGTCTCCTCCTTTGATTCTAATGTATAAAATAAGCTGTAAAGCCCTGGCCAGTTTTGCTCAGTGGATAGAGTGTCAGTCTGCGAACTGAACAGTCCCAGGTTCGATTCTAGTCAAGGACATGTACCTTGGTTGCAGGCACATCCCCGGTGGGGGGTGTGCAGGAGACAGCCGATCCATGTTTCTCTCTCATTGATGTTTCTAACTCTATCCCTCTCTCTTCCTCTCTGTAAAAAATAAAATATATTAAAAAAAATAAAATAAGTTTTAAAACTGACATTCTTAGGAGCATTTTCTCAATTTATTGAGATTTTGCTTCCTGGAATTTGTCTATTTGGCTCAAATAATCTCCTAGTCTCTACAGTTTGTACGTTTTTTATGATGACACAGCTGTTTGGTGGACTTACAGTATAGGTAAATTAAAGTGCTTTGTGAATAAGACACAGACTGTAGATAGAGGGTATTCATTGATGTACCTGGCATATTGCATACACAGATACTCTTCTCTAAACTTACACTTGGGCTAATATGCCTTGGGGCGAGTTCATAATTACACTACTATTGATCTTTCCTATTGTCAGCTGTAATTATCTGTTAAACTAGGAATTAAATGATTCTTCCTTGGAGCCTTCACTAGACCCCTGGTTCTTTAAGGTGGAGAAACAGTGCTATCATCTGAACTTTTTAAAAAAATTAATTTTAGAGATAGAGGGAGAAACTTCGACCTGCCATTCCACCTACCCATGGCATTTATTGGTTGATTCCTGTGTGCCCTAACCTGGGAACCTGCAACCTTAGTGTGTTAGGACAGTGCTCTAATTGAGCTAACCAGCCAGGGCCCCCTTCCTATTTTGAGAACCACTAATAGCTTTAGGCTATTAAGTTTATATTTGGCATATACAGTTCTCAATCTTTGCCCTTTCCCATGCTCACCTGCAGTAGGGGACCTCTTAGCATTAGAAAACATCATTATGCCATGAAGAGAATATGGTCACTCTGCCAAACAGGACATGTTGACAGAGACTGAGGCAGCATTCTGCAATGGGGCTCTTCTATTACCAGTTGAAGCCAGGATCCTGGGGACAGAGAGGTGGAGAGGGAAGGGGACTGAAGGATAGGACATCTCCAAGACTCTGCAGAGCAAGCTGGGCTCTGACCAGACAGAAAAGTGAGGAAATGGTTGTAAGGTCCTTTAATCCCCCCAGGTTCTTCCTGGTGAACAAAGACTGAGTTCTTCCCAACCTTAGACAGACATCAGGGACCTTCAGAACATGGGGTGAGAGGATGAAGCATAAAAGCCAGTTGCTACTTTACTAAGATACACACAAAGGCAGGTTTGTTCCAGCCAACAGGTACTCTAAAAACTGACCTTAAATGAGAATTTCCTAGTTTACTGATCACAATGTAATGCATATGTAAGCACAATGTAATGTGCTTTCACGTGTATTCCCAGTTTGGGGTGTGGCTTTCCTAATGTATAGGACACTTGGCACCTCTTTATAAGGTGTCATGGACATTTCGTGTTGGGCTCAGCAGGAATCAACTTGCTCAGAACTCAGCTGCCTGTGCAAGCAGATCCTGAAGCAAGGGCGTGACAAGATCATGTCAAGTCTGTGCGGCCGCAAATTCCTTGCTACAAGCAGCCATGACCGTGACTCTGGTCCCTGGAGCCAAACCAGCCACTCAGGAGGGCACAAGTACTGGTATATATACGGAGCCTGCATTTCCTAAGACAGTGACTCACCTTCCCAAAATGAGGGTGTGAACTACCAAGGAAGAGCTAGCAGGAGCAACCAGGCTGGCATCACCAAGCACCTTTCCTCTCTTGCCCCATCACTGCCATGTGCCCATTCTCCAAGCCACTTTCCTGGTCACAGGACTCCACGTCAAGGTACTCTAATGGCTTGGGATGTGATTTGAGGTGTAGTCCTTGACATGTGGTAAGGGTGAGGGCAAGGTGCCAAAGCACATGGGCTACACAAAAGGTTGGCCAGTGCTTCCCCATGATTTCCAGCAAACATGGGCCTAGTTAGTGCCACTCAGAGACCCTGAACCCCCTTACAGAATTATAGTCCTACAAGACCCGTGACAAAAGTTTAATGTGAAGTTAATAAGAAAACACCACACCCTGGTTGGGTGGCTCAGTGGGTTAGTGTTGTCCCGTACAACAAAAGATGGCAGGTTTGATTCCCAGTTCCAGGTTGTAGGTTCAATCTTTGGTTAAGGTTCATACAAAAGGCAACTGATGGATGTTTCTCACTTTGATGTTTTTTTCTCTCTCCCTTCCTCTCTAAAAAAACAAAACAAAAAACAAAACACCACATAACTGTTTTTCCATTATTAAAATTTATCAGGAAAAATATTTATCAAGGGAATAATCTGAGTTTTTAGAGGCTTGGTTTAGAAAAGTAAAAGACTAAAAACTTCTGGGAGGACGGGGGTAAGGGGAGAAATAGGAGATATCTGTAATATTATCAACAATAAAAATATATTTAAAAATAAAAAATAAAATTTTTACCCATGTCAGAAAATTAAAAAAAAAAAATTTAAACATTTTAAATTTTTTAACCTACCAAATGGGATCTAAGTTAAATAAATCCTCTCATGCTTTAGGGAAGAGACAACTTTCCTAAATCATAAAAGTTGACTTCCTTCAGTCACACTCTTACTTCTTCTGCCTTGTAATCCTACGAACTAAACCTCACCAAGGATGGCTTCTCTGGAAGTCAGGGTGGGTGGGATAAGCAGGCAATATCCTGCCCTGATCGTTTTGGCTCAGTGGACAGAGTGTCTGAAGGGTCTAAGATTAGATTCTAGTCAAGGGCATGTACCTTGGTTGTGGGCACATCCCTAGTAGGGGGCATGCAGGAGGCAGCTGATTGATGTCTCTCTCATCAATGTTACTCTCTATCCCTCTCCCTTTTTCTCTGTAATAACATCAATAAAATATATTAAACAAACAAAAACAAAAAAACAGCTGAAACGGTTTGGCTCAGTGGATAGAGCATTGGCCTGCAGAGGGAGGGGTCCCGGGTTTGATTCTGGTCAAGGCCATGTACATTGGTTGCAGGCACATCCCCAGTAGGGGGCGTGCAGGAGGCAGCTGATTGATGACTCTCATCGATGTTTCTGGCTATCTCTCTCCCTTCCTCTCTGTAAAAAATCAGTAAAATATATTAAAAAAACAAACAAAAAAAACCCAAAAAACAAAAAACAGGCAATATCCTGACACAAACTAGATGTAGACTCTGATATGTAATGTGATTATATAATTTATCATCCAATGAGGATACTTCTGAGAGAAAAAGGGGTGCTGTTAACCACTTGAGAACAAAAGGCATAAAACACCCTTGGACAAGGCAGTTTGGGAGACTAAATTTCCCAGTATGCCCTGCCCTTGAAAGTAGAACAAAGCAGTTGGGGACCTGTAGTTAGCACCATTTAAGAGGTAAATAGTAGAGGGCTGGGTGCTGGCATGGAAACTTCCTCCTTCCATGGGATACTTAACCGGACACAGAATACAACACCGGAGGTGAGATTTCAATGGATATTAAGTCTGGGGTAGAGCTTCTCTCCCCCCAACAACTTTAGCTTCGGAGCGGGTATTTCTCCTTTCATCGCTGGTGTCCCCACTGCTGCTAATCTTTAGGGGAATTCTGGGCCAGGTACTGTTCCCACTCAACTTCAACCAACTTGTACAGCTCCATGGTGGCCTGCGCGTCTTCTACAGAGGAATGCCCACTTTTTCCAGCCTGAATGACGGAGGAAGAGAAAAGCATTGGGCTATAAGCAAGTGGTGTTTTATATGCATAACCCATACACACAGACAATGGGGTGGTGAAGGCTTGCGAGGGAGAGAGTTGGAGAGGGCAATGGGGGGGAGGGCCATATGTAATACTTTCAACAATAAAGATTTTTTAAAAAGTGTTGTTCCCCCCCCCCCCCACCAGCTCCTCCTAACCCCTTATATAAGCAGTTGTTTCTGTAGAGCTAGTAGGCTGCAAAGGTAGAACTATGGTAGGACACTACTCCTTATTTAATTTCAAGGGTTCAACTCCTAGGAAGTCTGCTATTATCTGCCTCAATCCTTTCTCTGGCAACATGTGAACGCCATATTCTTCTACAATCTGCAGAGACAAGGCATCTAGATCATAGCCAGGCCTTCTAAGTCTTCCATTTCCCCCAGTTCCTTAACTCTCTCTGACACGTCTATACCCTCTTACCAGGCAGGTCACCCCTTTCTTGAAGGCCAAAGATGTGAAATAGCTCAGAGGTCCTTGCATCCATGCTGAGGTCTTTAGACCATCACCACTACCTGCTTTCCTAGTTTCTTAGGGTTTTACACCCACTTACAGTTGTGTTTTTCCCTTTCTCAAGCACAATTTGGAACACTGGTAGCGAACAGGAATTATTACCCTTAGGTACACATGGAGAGATCAATGGGCCTCTTAGCCCAAAGCTCTTCCTGTAAGGGCAGCCTGCCTGGATTTCTCTACAAAGGGATTCTGGGCTCAGAGCCTGGAGAGGCAGTAAGAGAGGGCCCCCCAGTGCGCAACACAGGAGCCTGGCAGCCTTTGGGGAGATGTTACCTGGATGTCTCGGTTCAGCAGCTTCTTTGTGAGGTGCTTCAGAGACATGGTCGCATTCTCGGGGCAGTCCGCCTTCCGGTTGAGAGGAGGGATGTGGGAAGTGTCACGGGTGAGAGATTTGGGGTGAAAGTACTGAAGGGCTTTGAAGTCATTGTGGATGGCATGTCCCACCACTATCTTCCCTGTGAGTATCTTCAAGATCTGAAATCGATGTGGAAGAGGTGGTAAGTGGGACTCAGGTGCAGCCCAGCATCCTAAAAGTCCATCGTGGTCCTAGGTCCTTTCAGTTTCTTTCCATTAAGTGCCCACCTCCTTCCTCCTTGAAATGCCCTCTCCCACAAACTTTCACATAAAAATCTACCTTCTCCCCACAAAGTGAAAGTATGTGTGTGTGTATATTATTTTTATTTTTCAATTACAGTTTATTTTCAATACTATTTTGTATTGGTTTCAAATGAAAGCATAGTGGTTAGACAATCCTATACTTTACAAGGTGTTTTGCCTGGTATTTCCAGTATCCACCTGGCATCACAGTTATCACAATATCATTAACTACATTCCCTTTGCTGTACTTTATATCCTCATGACTGGTTTTAACTGCCAATTTGTATTTCTTAATCCCTTCACCTCTTTCACCCAGTCCCCGAACCCCCCTTCCCTGAAAGTAGGTATTTCTCAGTGTTACCCTTTTTGGACTTACATCGTCAGCGGCTCCTTGCCTTCTCACCAATTTCCACTCCAATGATAGATTAACTTGCTACAGTCTTAAATCACACTCACATTCAAGATGTTTATGTAACTATATAGTTCAGTGCTGGCTTGCTACTTGAAGTTCTTTAAACATTATCATTATGCTGACTTTAGGCAGAGGCTGGGATAAAGGGAGTCAACGATGGGCTCCAGGGAGGTGACAGAAGCCCCAAATTACAGGCGCAACACACACACACACAGTTTTTTGCAGGGAGAGACTATGGCTTTCATCATATTCTCAAAAGGTGTACAAACCATAAAAGATTACGAATCACTTATCGCCCTAGTCAGTGTGGCTCAGATGGTTCAGCGTCATTCGGTGTGTGGAAAGGTCACTGGTTCAATTCCAGGTCAGAGCACCTGCCGATTGTGGGTTTGGTCCCCAGTTGGGGTGCATATGAGAATAATAAGATGTTTCTCTCTCCCTTCTTCTCTCTCTCAAATTAATAAAAACATATATATTTTTTTAAAAAGAATCACTTATAGACTAAGGTTGTAGAGGGATGTGGGTGACCCAGGCCTGTGTTATTTTGTTTTGAATGTTTTATTATTATTTATTTATTTAATTTTTTTAGAGAGGAAGGGAGAGGGATAGAGAGCTAGAAACATCGATGAGAGAGACATCAATTGGCTACCTCAGTTCCCGACTGAGGATCGGGCTGCAATCTGGGCATGTGCCCCTTCTACAATTGAACTAGGGACCTCTTGGTTAGAGAGTTAGAAACATCGATGAGAATCATTGATCAGCTGCTTCTTGCACACCCCCTACTGGGGATGTGCCCTCAACCAAGGTGCATGCCCTTGACCGGAATTGAACCTGGGATCTTTCAGTCCGCAGGCTGATGCTCTATCCACTGAGCCAAACGGGTTTCGGCTTTGCTTGTGCTGTTTTAACTGAAAGTCAGTTTCACTGTGGTATAGCTCTTCCTGCTCATAACCAAAGGGTATTTACCATCTGTTCAGAAAACTTATCCACACCAGACTTGAAACCAAATAGCTTCCCATGACTCCAGGATCCTAAAGTATGACATACTACCAGTGAGGACAACCAAAAACTATGCCATGGGCTCTGAAGGCCATTCCAAAACGGAGTTCCAAATAGGTTGTGAGCAAGAGCAATAATCCTAGAAAAATCAGTGCATGGCCTCCCTCTTGAGAGGGGCCAGACCTTAGTCTCAGACCCAGCTTGGGCACTGGGAAGTGATTCATGATGAAAACCAGGTGTAGTGTAATCAACTAAGTATTTAGTTGCTCTTGATTTCACCTCCAGTTTATTGTCCACCAACACCTTTACTTCGCATGAATTTCAACACACAGCCCTTGTTAAAGCTGAGGGGGTTTGCTGTCTCAGACCCACCCCACCTCCTGCCTCCCAAGCCTTTGTTCAGCTGTGCCCCTCATGAAGAGAATGTTCTTCAAGGTCGTTCTGAAGACTAGGGGCTCTCCCCTCCTGGGAGCACACCCACACCTTTCCTCTCTTCCTCCCCCGACGATGTTTCCTTTACCCGTCTCTCTCCTAAGCTCCAAGGATCACCGCCCCCCCCATTTTTATTTTTTATTTTGCCTCAGAACTTGTTTTCTGAGCCCATTTCTTCTAACACTCACTTCTTCACCTCCATGAATTCCTAACTAAACTTTCCCTTATAGTTTGAAAATAAATCTTCACTGTTTCACCTCTGATAAGCTTCCTCCAAGGGACTGTTTTGGCATATAAGCAATCATTGGAACGGAGGCGGCTGTCTAGAAGCCAAGAATGTGAAGCTGAAATTACAAAGCGGTGGACCGAGGGCGCCCTCTGCAGGCCTTCCCTGGTACACCTTCCTCTCTTGTTCATGTGTTGTGCTCCCAGTCCCCCCAGCACAGAGCTACAATGAGCAGGTGTGCTCAACGGGAGAAATTAAAAATCTGACACATCAACCCTGTGTCTTTTATCCCCTTCACTGCAGGCTACCTGTTCCGGTTACACAAATAAGCGCCAGCTCCTTCCGTAAACATTCTGCCTTCTCCTACCACCAACACAGCCCACACTTCCCGGGACCCCTCCCCGCCCACCTGGCTGCCCTCATTGCGCCCCATGACTCTCACCTGGCCCCGAGCGATCTTGAAGGGCGTAGCATTCACCATGTGCTGCTTGCGCATACCACTCCATCTGGTGCGGTAGTCCACAATGTGACAGGGCGGGAGGACGTACTCATCATAGAGCACATCCCCGTGGTAGTTGACGATGCTACATCGGGCCAAGGAACTCACATGGCCCTTGGGTCCCGTGCCCACCATCTCACAGTCAATCGCCACCATCTTCCTTGGTGTCTTGTGGGATGCTCCAGAGCATTTGTTCTCTGAGGGAGCCAGGGTGGAGTTATGGGGTGTATTCTTCTGAATAGGGTTCTTCTGGGGGTCCTTCTTCTGAGGGCGAGTTGGGGGGCTCTTAGTCTCTGGAAGGGAGCTCTGGAACTCCTCCAGCAAATCTGCCTTCGCCACAACAGAACCAGTCTTCTGTGAAGGGGCGGGGGTCAGCCAAGGCACAGACGCTTTCTTGTCCAGGGTGGGCTCGGACCCACGGCTCGAGTCTGCAGTCTTCTTCTTTTTTGGAAGGGGAGAAATGTTCCAGGTGCCATCCACCTGAGGGGCGACCCCTTTCTTTGCGGGTTCTGAGTGCCCCTTAGGCACATTGTTAGGGGGCTGTTTTTTCTTATTGAGAAGGCCTCTCCTTTCTAAGAACCGCCGCCTCCTGACAAATTTTTGGTGCTTGGCATTCCCTTCTGAAGTCTTTTTCGGGGGAGGTTCGCCAAAATCCAGGTTGAGGAGTAAGGTAGACATGAGGATGGTGTTTGGTTAGGAGAGCAGTTGCGAGGAGTGGCTCACCAATCAAAGGACAGAGGACTCATCCTCTGCTGAATCCCACAGGCCAGCATCTGAAGGTTGGAAGGATATACCCTGGGGAAGAAAGCGAACCTGATAACAGATCCCAAAGACCTGGGAGAGTTAAGACCCATCTCCATAGGATTCAGGGTAGGAAATAAGTCAGAGCAATCAGATAAGAGGGGGAACAAATCTGTAATGTGAAGTGACGGAAGGACTCTGTCTGAGACAAGCCCGTAATTCACCAGTCATATCCCCTCTCTAGATCTGTCCCACTTGTGAACGGGGGTGGGGCGGGGGGAGAGGGGGGGGTTGGAGGGCCAACCAGCTGGATTCTCTTTCCGAGTCCGGAAAGCCAGAATAGGTGGGCTCTACCCCGGCCCAGGGAGGGCGTCTAAGCACACTCGAAACCAGTGATGAGTGCGGCGGAGATGACATCTAGATCTGCCAGGCATCCCCAGCGCCGGTCGCACGAACAGGTGTACCTCCGGGTACGCCTTTGCCCCGTTTCCGGGCGGAGGCCACTTCCACGTGCTTCTCACCCACGTTCTTCTCCCAAGAAAGGACCGTTTACAACACACAGCAGCCGGGGCGAGGGGGAGGGGGGGAGGCCGAGGCCGGCGAGCACACTCTGGCGATCAAGAAGCCCGTCCCTCACCATCACCACCGACCTACCTCCCAGACGTGCCCACTAAGAACGGAAACGCTAGGAACCGGAAACGGAAATGGGCGCTGGCGGAGAGCCCGGGTCCGGCAGGCCGGCGGGCCGGCGGGCTGGCGCGCGGGGTGGAACGTGCCAGAGCTCGTGGGACCCCAGCCCCTGGGAGCGAGGTCAGGCAGTCCGGGTGCGAGAGCAGCGGCAGCGCGGCGAGGGCGGGGTGCGCTCCGGGCCCCTCTAGCCCCGCGGAGGTACAACTCGGAGGTGTGGGGAGGCCGAGACCGACGGCGACGGCCGCGCGCTAGGGCCCCGAGCCCCACTTCCGGGATGGGCGGGAAGTGCTCGGGGTGGGCGGGGCCTGGGCGCCGCGGCCCGCCTCTGTGGCGTCACAGTCGGGCATCCCACCCCGCTTGTCTCCTGCGCTGTGAACGACGCGACCTGTGATGTCAGGAGGACACCTCGGGCCTTAAGCCTCCACCTGGGACTCGGGGAAGGAGCGTTTCCGGCCCACGGAAAGGAGAAGAACGCTTTTCTCCCCCTCCCGCCTGCAGAGCTGAGCCCAGCCCGGGTCCGGTCCTGGGTCCGCGTGGTGCTGACCCCGCTTCCCTCCTCGCCGCGTTCTCGCTCCTGGCGCCGCCGACTGGACCCCGATGCCAGGCGTCTCCGCCCGGGGCCTCTCTCTCGAGGAGCGGAGGCAGCTGGCTGTGGATCTCACCCGTATCCTGTCTCTCTACCGGCCCCTCCTGGACGCCTACATCATTGTGAGGCCACGGGCTCGGGGACGGGGGGCGCTCCTGGTGGTGTGCTGGGCTCAGTGCCCACGACAGGGAGAGGATTCTGAAGGGGCTAAAACTAGGGAGATTCTTCCCTCCCCCCCCCCTTTTTTTTTTGTAGATGACACAAACATTAATATTTCCACTATCTAGATTATTTTTCCAAGTTCATAGTAATAAAACGCATGCTGCAGCTTCATTGAACTGTCCTAGGAACACGTGAGTTATTCCCAGAACACAAATTCATTCATCCAGGCTTTGAATCAATTCCTGGCTTTGTAATGTAATGGACAATTTAAGTTTTGGAATTAGCCAGGTTCCAACTAGAATCCCGCCCCCCCACCCCCCTACTGTGTTAACTTACATAGGTGTGACATGAGAATTCCTCCTAGCCCGGTTGCTCAGCTGTAAAATGGACTCCTGTTGGGAGGGTCTTTGTGAAGAATAAATGAGATGATGTATTAGTGTCACCAGCATCCACTGAATCGCTCGGCCCCTATTCCATTCTTGATTCAGCTCTTTCCTTTGCTGATCTATAGTCCCATCCTTCCACAATGCCTGTGGACTCCACCTGTAAGAATTTACCCATTTGTCTCCTTTTCATTGCTACCGTCCCGGGCCAGCCCACCATCACCTCTCCTGGACTGCGTCCTAATTAATCTGTTTACTTTAGCCCCTCCATAATCAACTCTTCACAAGCAGCCATGTTAATCTCTTTAAAGAAAAGTCTGCCGAAACCGGTTTGGCTCAGTGGATAGAGCATTGACCTGCGGACTGAAGGGTCCCAGGTTTGATTCCGGTCAGGGGCATGTGCCTTGGTTGCGGGCACATCCCCGGTGGGGGGTGTGCAAGAGGTGGCTGATCGATGATTCTCTCTCATCGATGTTTCTAACTCTCTATTCCTCTCTGTAAAAAAATCAATAAAATATATTAAAAAAAAAAAAAAGTCTGATCATGGCAGTCCTTGCTTCCTCGGTGATTTGATGAAATCCTAACTCTCTACCAATATCTGTCATGCATGTGAAGCCCTATGGGATCTGTCCCCTGCTGTCTCTGAATCCTATCGCATTTCATTCTCTCCCACATTCGCTAGACTGTACCTCCAGCGGCCTGATTTCTTTCTTTCTTTTTATCCTCACCCAAGGATATTTTTCTTTTCTTCCTTCCTTCCTATTTTAAAAAAATATATATTTTATTGATTTTTCACAGAGAGGAAGAGAGAGGGATAGAGAGTCAGAAACTTCGATGAGAGAGAATCATTAATCAGCTGCCTCTTGCACAACCCCATTGGGGATGTGTCCGCAACCAAGGTACATGCCCTTGCCCGGAATCGAACCCGGGACCCTTCAGTCCACAGGCCGAGGCTCTATCCACTGAGCCAAACCGGTTTCGGCGCTTCCTTCCTTCCTTCCTTCCTTCCTTCCTTCCTTCCTTCCTTCCTTCCTTCCTTCCTTCCTTTCTTTCTTTTACGTGGTATATACCCAAAACTCCATAATTTGTGTTCAACAAGTGAGTGAATAAAAATACATTCTGGCATATCACGTGTCTGACATATGTACCGGTAGGTTACTGAATGGTAACATGCTAACGCTGCCTGTTAGTCACTGTGTGTTAGGGATGGGATTGTGAGAATCACCATCCGTGCCCTGAGGTTCTTCATGCAGTTGAGTGGAGAAAGCAGACAAATAGTGGGATGTTGCTAAAAGCAGAGGTGTGCTCTGAGTGCAGGCTGGGCTCTGAGGAAGGAGTGGGGGCTGGAGTGGGCTTTAGAGAAGGGGTGACTCGGATAAGTGGTAGGTGCCTGCTGGTTGCAGCCAGTGGCCTGCGTTGAGAGTGGGGTGGGAGAGAATGGGAACGGGAGTAAGTAGCCTGTTGATCGCTTCTCCCCTTCTGCAGGAGTTTTTTACCGACAACCTGTGGGGCACTCCCTCGCTCATGGCAGGAAGCCTTGGATGGACTGGACCCACCACAGCTGGCCACCCTGCTGTTGGGGACGCCTGGGGAAGGGGACGTGGTCAGGTATGGGCAAGGGGGGCCCTCTGCTGGGGGACGTGGCCCTGAACCCTGTAGCCAGTCACTGCTCAGAGGGTCACCCAGGGGACTCCTGGGTTGTATAATACATGGGTGCCCCCAGGACACAATGGGACTGTTCACTGGGGTTCTGGGCCGGGCTGTCTCAGGTACAGGTCCGTGTGGCCACTCACCCTGCTGGCCCTGAGGTCCACAGCCCGTGCCTTGGCCTTCACCCGGACACCTAAGTTTCAGACCCCCTCCGAGTTCCGGGAGAACCCGAGCCAGAGCTCCCGACTGAAAGCTCCGTTCCGAAAACACGTCCGGCCCAAGAAGCAGCATGAGATCCGGCAGCTGGGCGAGGTGAGGCCGTGCCTGGGGCGAAGGGCGTGTCCGGGAGCCTGGCGCCTGAAGCCAGCGGGTTAGAGCTGTGGGCGCCTTCTGTGACCTGTGGTCCCTTCCTTGGCAGGCATGCCAAAATCCTAGCCGGATGCTGGTTTGGGGGATTTGTGGGTTTTTGTTTTGTTTTTCATCCTTTTGCTGGGTTGCTTGGTAGCCTTGTCTGAGTCACTGTTTTATTCCTGTGTTCACACCTCCCTAATCTGTGCCCGGCTTCACAGAGGGGCTCCTTTTGCTCTTGGGGAGGCTGAATCACTGACCTTAGAGGAGTGAGTGCAGCCTGAGCCCAGAGTCAGCATCCCTCTTTCGGTTTTCCTACCTCCCGTCTCCCAGGCACCCGCTACCCCTCTTCCTCTGCCGGCTTAACCTTCCCCACCCTCTATGGCTGACGGTCCCGGGAATCAAGAACCAACGGCCAAGAGACCTTTGCTCCCTTCTGTTTCAGTTGGTGAGAAAGCTGAGTGACCTTACAGGCTGCACCCAGGTTGTGGATGTGGGCTCAGGCCAGGTGAGCCAGACAGACCCTAACGTTCTTATTTGTGTTGTTGTTGTTGTGTGTGTGTGGAGGGTGTTGGAGGTTTGAGTCGTGGGGATAGAACAGCTGGAAGGCAGCAGGCGCAAGAAGTGACAGAAGTAAACAGGGTAGAAGTTAAGCCTCCGGGGCGCCTGGGACCAGGTGTCTAGGCCCCTGGAAGAGGTGACAGCAGATCAGAGCACTGAGCAGGGCTGTCTCTGCCCTCCCTCTCACGACTCCAGGGCCATCTCTCCCGCTTCATGTCTCTGGGGCTAGGGCTGAGGGTGAAGAGCATCGAAGGGGACCAGAGGCTGGTGCAGAGAGCCCAGCGCCTGGACCGGGAGGTCCTGCAGGCTCTGGAGAAAGAGGAGAAGAGGAACCCGCAGGTAGGCCTGCCTGCTGGAAACCTGTCGTTGTCACTAATACAGAGATGTGCCGGGAGGCCGGTCCACCCTCATCGCTCTGAAAGGTCGGAGCTAATCATTGCTTAGTGGAGACTTTGGTAGCTAGAGCAGCCTCCACCTGTTACTCTTCTGGAAATTCTTGCTGACTGGCGATTGTTGGAATTTCCTGCCTAAAGGATATGGGTGTATCCCATAACCTTAATAAAAGGGATAGCAAGGCGGTAGTCCTCCCACTAGAGGTGGGCTCCCGCCAGGCCCCCAGTATCGCCAAATTAATACTTTCCCAGTCTCTCTTCATTTGTGTGCGGCCTTCTCCAGAACCCGAACCCTGAACCGGAACCCTGAACCGCACCTGCCCTTACTGCAGCGGCGGGGTCGGCCTGGCTAGATTCCCTCTTTCAAGTGTTTCAGCTCGAGATGATGTGGTCTCTGTCTCCGCTCCCCCTCCCCCAGGTTTCCCTTCGCCACAGCCTCTCCGCATCTTACAGGCTCTCTCTGTCCCAAAGTGCTTTCCGCACGGGTCCGGCCGTCTCACAACCACCCGTGCAGTGGCCAGTCGGGTATTGGACTCATTACAAGAGGAAATTGGGACTCAGACATGAAAATTTGGCCGTTATGACAGATCCATCATGTATCCCTTCTGGTTCAAGGTCTAGCTCTCCCCGGTGCCCCAGCTGCTTCTCCATCTCCTTCCTCCGGACGGAGCACAGAGGCCAGGCCCCTCCTGCAGCCTGAGGCGGCGTGGGGACAGCAAACAGAATCCCCAGCTGCCTTGTCCTTTTCTCCCTCCGCAGGTGGTGCAAACGCACTCTCCCCGCTCCCCGCACCATGTGGTTCAGTGGGTAGATCCCGGGACCCTGTGTGAGGAGGTTCTGCTCCCGCTGGAGACCTCCCCTCGGGGCGAGGCCCGCTTGCTGCTGACGGGGCTCCATGCGTGTGGGGACCTGAGTGTGGCCTTGCTGAGGCACTTCTCGTCCTGCCCTGAGGTGGTGGCCCTGGCCTCCGTGGGCTGCTGCTACATGAAGCTGAGTGACCCCGGCGGGTACCCGCTGAGCCGGTGGGTGGCCGCGCTGCCCGGCTGCGACCTGTCCTACCGGCTGCGGGAGGGGGCCTGCCACGCCCTGGAGGACTACGCTGACCGGCTGCAGGAAGCAGGCCCTGGCCTCCGCACCCACTGCTACCGCGCAGCCCTGGAGACCGTCATCCGGCACGTCCGGCCCCAGCTCCGCCGGCCAGGCATGCAGGGCATCCCCAGGGCCCACGAGCTCGGGATTGAAGAGTGAGGCTGGAGGAGACTGGGGGGAGGGGGTGTTGGGAGCCCGCTGGAGGTCCGATTCCCCTCCCACGACCCCATCCCGCCTGTTAGCAAGTCCTAGTGAAGCGAATGCTGCCGGGGGAGGGATGGAGTTCTGACTGGGCCAGCTTCTCAGCATCCCTTTAAAAGGGAGTTGTCATTCTTTTACCAGTCGACTATCAAGACTCTTAAATCTTAAGAATATGGCTAATTGGACAGGTCTGGCTGAAAATACATTTTTGGATCCATTTGTTACTGGATAGACAACTCGTAGCCAGAGAAACATTTAAAAGTGCAAAGGAGGCCCTGCCTGGATGGTGTGGCTCAGTAGGTTGGAGGGTCGTCCTGTGCACCAGGATATGCTGCAGGGCTACGGGCTGCGGAAAGCCGGCCCTGTGCACGGGAATGCCGCAGGGCTGCGGAAAGCCGGCCCTGTGCACGGGAATGCCGCAGGGCTGCGGAAAGCCGGCCCTGTGCACGGGAATGCCGCAGGGCTGCGGAAAGCGGGCCCTGTGCACGGGAATGCCGCAGGGCTATGGGCTGCGGAAAGCAGGCCCTGGGCCTGGTCTGGTCAGGGCACATGCGCAGTTTGCAGGTTTGATCCCCACCCAGTTGTGCTGAGTAGGGGAGGCAATCAATCAATGTATCTCTGTCACGTTTCCCCTTCCTCTAGAATCAATTAACAAAAAGGAAAATAGAAATTGGGGTAGCAAATCAAGCA
Source organism: Pipistrellus nathusii (assembly GCA_963693515.1). Classification (NCBI taxonomy): domain Eukaryota; kingdom Metazoa; phylum Chordata; class Mammalia; order Chiroptera; family Vespertilionidae; genus Pipistrellus; species Pipistrellus nathusii. Next base: position 14,280,055 of record OY882875.1, read on the forward strand.
GAGTTGGAATAAAGCAGGAGTGGACAGTCTGAGTGGGAGGCGGAGGCTCTAAAGCCAGCTGGGTGCTGTGTGGCTGACCCACAGGTACGTCCAGCGGGGGCTGCAGCGCGTGGGGCTGGACCCCCAGCTGCCGCTGAGCCGGGCTGCTCTGGAGGCCCAGCAGGCCCAGGAGAACCGCGTGGTCGCCTTCTACAGCCTGGCCCTGCTGCTGGCCCCACTGGTGGAGACGCTGATTCTGCTGGACCGGCTGCTGTACCTCCAGGAGCAGGGTGAGGGTGGCCTACAGGGGGGACCCAGGGCCGGGGGGCTGGGTCTTGGGGTTCCTCCCTCAGGTCCCAGGCAGCACCGAGGACTGCCTCCTCCCAAGTCAGCACCTCAGGCACCGGGTCTCCTTAGTCTCCTGGAGCCTCTGTGGGGGAAGGGCAGTGCCTGCCTGCAGCCTCCGCACGAAGTGGGGCCGAGTGGGCTTCCCTTCTACCCTTCTTAGTCGTCCTGCCTTTCTCCCAGGCTTCCATTCCGAGCTCCTGCCCATCTTCAGCCCGGAACTCTCTCCCAGAAACCTGGTGTTGGTGGCTACCAAGAGGCCGCTGGGCCCGGCCTTCTCTGTCCTGGAGACGGAAGACGCTGATGCCTGCTGAGGAAAGGCGCATCTTGGACCCCATCTGAACCCACCCAGGTGCCACGGTGGGTGGCAGTCTGCACTCTACCCAGAGGCAGCATCCTGCATCCTCCCGGAATCATGGTGTCCCACAGACCAGCTTCGTACCCTCCCTCCATGTGTTATATTTGTAATATTGTGTATAAGCATATTTTTAACTTATTCAAAAATTTAAATCTTGCCCTGGCTAGTGTTGCTTAGTGGTTAGTGTTGATCCTCGCACCAAAGGGTCAAGGGCACGTAACTGGATTGCAGGTTTAATCTCCTGTCTCGGTGCTTGTGAGAAACAATCAATTGATATGTGTCTCCTATCAATGTGTCCTCCCCCACTCCCTCTAAAACAAAGGAAAAAATATCCTCAGGTGAGGATTACTAAAAAAGAATTACAGCCGAAACCGGTTTGGCTCAATGGATAGAGCGTCGGCTTGGGGACTGAAGGGTCCCGGGTTCGATTCCGGTCAAAGGCATGTACCTTGGTTTCGGGCCTATCCCCAGTAGGGGGTGTGCAAGAGGCAGCTGATCGGCCGGGACCGGTTTGGCTCAATGGATGGAGCGTCGGCTTGGGGACTGAAGGGCCCTGGGTTCGATTCCAGTCAGGGGCATGTACCTTGGTTGCGGGCATATCCCCAGTAGGGGGTGTGCAAGAGGCAACTGATCAATGGCTCTCTCTCATTGATGTTTCGAACTTTCTATCTCTCTCCCTTCTACTCTGTATAAAAATCAATAAAATATATTAAAAAAAAAAAAAGAGGCAGCTGATCGATGACTCTCTCTCATCAATGTTTCTAATTCTCTATCTCCCTCCCTCTCTGTACAAAATCAATAAAATATATTAAAAAAAAAAAAAAAAAAGAATAACAATATTTATTTCCCTTCCACTTCCACTAAGTATAGAAAAGGACATGGGCATGTTCCCTACTTAGATCCTGCAGAGGTGCAATCATCAGATCTCACACCCCCATCCTCTGCCCTCCGGTTGCTCAGAGGCCTCCATTGGAGGGACCTCTCTCCCTTTGGCCTCTGTAAGCCCTGCCCTTGGGAAGGCCACCTTAGGGTAGCCAACGTCCACTCCAGATTCCACAGTAACACTCGGACAGACGCCCTCTTCCTTCAGTCCCCGAAACAGGTACATGGGGTGAGGGGAACCAGAGACGGCAGCTGCGCGGAGAGGAGGAACCATGGCTCTTTATTGATGTCTGAAGAGGACGTGGCCCCGGCCTGGGAGAAGCTCCCCCAGCTTCAATACCAATAGACTTTCTTGTGCCTCCGAGTCTCCTGGATCCCCATGGCCTCCATCACCTCTTCTTCCAGGGTCTTCAGCCGGGGCACGTAGGTCCTTTCCAGGGCATCTTCCACTGACGTGTCTTTAGGGCCATCTATCGAGGAAGGAAGACAAGTGGGAGGTCTTAACATCTTTTATTCCCACTTTTGTCCTCCCCAACCCCCATCCTCCGGTCCGCCACCAGCCTCACCGATCCATGTCTCGGGGACGATGCCATCGGCTCTGGGAAATTCCGGTTTGGGGATAATTCTTCCTGATCTCGTGGAGACGCGGACCCGCTCGCCTGCCTCGGTGAACCTCCACTCCACCTCAGTGGGTTTCCTAGTGGATGGAAGAGGCGAGCCTGGCCTGGGAGCCAGGGCTCCCCGCTACTCTGAAACCTAACATTCAATGGCTGCAAACACTGAGGCCGCCATCTGGTTCCCCTGCTGCCTCTGTACTGGGATTGCCTACAGGGTCACGTCCCACAAGAGCATCCAAACCACCATCCACACGAAGGGGAAGCATCAGACCAGAACCCCACGCGCTTGCCTGTCCACGGGATCCACGAGTTTGACCTGGTGGTGGAGCAAGGGCGCTTCGCTAGGGATCATGGTTCCTCGGAAATCCGCGGTCCTGCCGATGTAGCGGTGATGCTGTCCAAGAGAGGGGTCACCAGGAACCAAAGGGAATGAAAGCGACCTGCCTACTGCAGCTCTGCGCAGCCAGTCCACGTGGAAACACAAGGCTCAGCCGAAACCGGTCTGGCTCAGTGGACAGAGCGTCCGCCTGCGGACTGAAGGGTCCCAGGTTCGATTCCGGTCAAGGGCATGTGCCTTGGTTGCGGGCACATCCCCAGTAGGGGGTGTGCAAGAGGCAGCTGATCGATGATTCTTTCTCATCGATGTTTCTAACTCTCCATCCCTCCCTCTTCCTCTCCGTAAAAAAATCAATAAAATATGTTTAAAAAAAAAGAAAAACAAGGCTCGGCGAGCACCAGGCCCCGTGCTGCTCTCACTGACAGGGAGACGGGCCAGGCGTCCTGAGCACCCGCACCCGACTCCTCGCTCACCGTATTCAGCCCCTCCAGGACCACCCAGTTGCGCTCCCGGATGACTTGAACCACTTTGCCTTGCTTCCCGGCATCCTTGCCTTCTAGAATCTCCACCTGCGGCAAAACACGAGGGTCAGAGAGGAAGATCCTTCCCCAGGGCCCTCCCCCCCCTACTCCACCCCTCCCGAGGTCCTCACCCTGTCCCCACAGAACAGATGCCAGTCTTCGTCGGAAATGGGTTCCACCAGCACGGGGGGCCGCCTGCTCCCAGGTGGGTTCCTCCTCTTGGCTGCCATGGTGCCTGGGCGGCTCATCCCATGGCGGTAGTGGGGGGGCAAAGTGACCTTGGATGCCAAGGCCAACAGGGCTGAGAGACGCATGGCTGGAGGCTGTGAGAAGTCCCCTGGCCAGGGAAAGACCCAGAACCTTCCTAGTCAGCTCTAGGAGTAGACAGGTGGAAGGAAACAAGGGGACAAAGAAGCAAAGGAAGGGATTTTTTGTAAGTATTTACTCCACTGCTCAAAGGACCTCATCTCGCTGAATTCCCCAGAGTATTACCTTCATTCTACAGATGAGGAAGTAGATCCAGGGAGGGTAACTGACCTGCCCATGGTTGTAAAGCTACTATGGAGGAGAATCAGCATTCAAACCCACATACATCTGACTTCAAAGCCCAAAAAGTTCATTGAGGCCAGGAATCATATTATCTAGCTCACCCCTGAATTCAACAGATCTCAGTAGAGCGTGGCACATAGCAGGTACTCAATAAAAAGTTATTAACCCCTAGCTGGTTTGGCTCAGAAGATAGTGTCGGCCTGTGGACTGAAGGGTCCCAGGTTCGATTCTAGCCAAGGGCACTTGCCCGGGTTGTGGACTGGATCCCTAGAGTGGGGCGTGCAGGAGGCAATTGATTCATGACTCTCATCATTGATGTTTCTTTCTCTCTCTTCCTCTTTCTTCCTCTCCGAAATCAATAAAAATATATTTTAGCCCTGACCGATTTGACTCAGTGGACAGAGTGTCGGCCTATGGACTGAAGGGTCCCAGGTTGGATTCTGGTCAGGGGCATGTGCCTTGGTGAAGGGCATGTCCCCGGGTGGGGGGGGGGGGGAGTGTGCAGGAGGCAGCTGATCAATGTTTCTCTCTCTCTCCCTTCCTCTCTGTAAAAAAAAAAAAAATCAATTATATATATATATATATATATATATATATATATATATTTTTTTTTTTTTTTTTTAAGTTACTAAGTACACAAACAGCAGGATTTAAAGAAAACAGGTAATGGAACAAAACATTAGCATAAGGCCAAAAAAACAGGCAGTTATTCAAGTACAACTAACAAACAGGGCACAGAGGTAAAAACTGTTATTAAAATGTTCCTACATTACTTCCAATTCCTATCTTCCATCAGGAAAAGACTACTCCTAAGCCAGCTTCTTTTCTAAAAGGACCCAGAGCCAGACTCTAGGGTTACTGTGTCCTAAATTTCCCAACTATGTACTGTAAGCTTCCCAACTTTAGATGATGAACTAAATCAACAAGGTGGTGAACTGAAGGCAAAAATAAGTGCTTCTGTTTTTTAAATATATCTTATTGATTTTTTTATAGAGAGGAAGGGAAAGGGATAGAGAAACTCTTTTTTAAAAAAAATATATTTTATTGATTTTTTTACAGAGGAAGGGAGAGAGATAAGAGAACCAGAAACGTCAATGAGAGAGAAACATCGACCAGCTGCCTCTTGCACACCCCTTACTGGGGATGTGCCTGCAACCAACATACATGCCCCTGACCGGAATCGAACCCGGGACCTTTCAGTCCGCAGACCGACGCTCTACTACTGAGCTAAACCAGTTTTGGCGAGAGAGAAACTCTTGCATACCCCCTACTGGGGATGTGCCCGCAACCAAGGTACATGCCCTTGACAGGAATCGAACCTGGGACCCTTGAGTCCTCAGGCCAATGCTCTATCCACTGAGCCAAACCGGTCAGGGCTAAGTGCTTCTGTTTATTGAGCATTTGCTACCTGCCAGGTGCCATGCTAAGTGCTTTCCTGTATCGTATCATTTAAGAAAGGAGGCAGCATTAATCTTGCTTTAGAGCTAAGAATGAAGCCTAGCCTCCAGGTACAAATACAGTGCACTGTCAGGGCATCCACATCTCTGGATGATCTAGGTTCTATTCCTACTTGACCATCATCTTATTCTGTGACCCAAGGCAACTTAACTTCTGAGCCTCAGTTTCATCACCCATAAAACGTCACAGGGTTGTTGGTGTCAAATTATTTTAGTACTTATAATGTAAATAGTATTATCCCTTTTGGGTAACTTAAAAAATATATACATATATTCCCATACAGAGATAAATACTTATGGGAAGGAATTAGGAAATAACTCAAGTTTTGGGGGAGAGGAACAGTTTGGGAGGGTTGTTACTTTCCACCTGTTCCTTGCCATAACGTTTGCATTTCTTAATCATGTGTAGTTTTACCCACGACTCCTGCATTAGTCCTTTAGCCTCAGCCATTCTAAATCTGAAGCTCTGGGAGGAGATCCCAAAAGCGAGCCCCCACCCCCCTCTCGGATCCTTTCCATTTTCCCCCTCCATACCCTGGCGTGGCTGGAGCCCCTTTCACAGCAAAGCGCCGTGCAAGGCGGTGCCTGGTGGACCGTCTGCCCTTCAGGCCCTAGCTCCAAAGGCTTTCCCGCCAGCCCATCTCAGTGCGGGCGATGTCCCAGCAGCCGCAGCACCCACCCGCTCCAAGCTTCCGGTGCAGAGCAAATCCAGACGATACCACTGAGCAGCAGCCCGGGAAAAGGAAGGTCTTTACCGCACCCACCTCCCCCACGAGCCCAAGGCTGACAACCTCCCCCAAGCTGCGCCGGCCTCACCTCCACTCCCCGTGGCACCGCGGCCCTTCCGCTTGCTTGCACGTGGGCCCCCAAGTCCCGCCCGCCCGTCCCTCGGCTTTCTGGGAAATGTAGTCTTCCCGTAGAGCGGAAGTTCAAGCAATCTAGCCTCTCTGCATGCTGGGAGTTGTAGTCCGCTGAAACAGGAAGTTGGGTCGGGTGGGAAATCTAGGAAGCGTAAGCTCACTGTAAAGCACCACGGACGTCGGAAGCAGAGCGGGATCGGCTGCCGCACCTGGCACGCTCCCGGTCATGCCGTGTGGGCTGCTGGGAATTGTAGTCGAGACCTGGCTCCATTTTCTAGATTGTGGCTTCCAATTTAAAGCAGAGGGCCACCCTTTGCAGGTAAAGCTACAGGTAATCCTCTTCCCATATGCCCTTCTCTGCTGGAGGCGGGCAAGACCGATTAAAAAACTGCTGTAGGTCTTCTATAAAGGGAGGGAGTGGGCCCTTCCATGCCAGCCAAAGATCTACTCACAGAGTCAAATCTGGAAGGAACCGCATGTGATCTGTGATCTAATCCACCTGCGACGATCCCGCCCTATCAACCTCGCCTCTATCACCAGTGAAAGGTGCCTGTTAACCTAGCTCTTGGGTGTTGGTTACTTCTACAACCAACCCAAATGCCATCCTGGGCTTGGACTGATACTGATACTCCTACACTCTTCATCTTGGGCACTTTTTTCTTTCTTTCTTTCTTTCTTTCTTTCTTTCTTTCTTTCTTTCTTTCTTTCTTTTCTTTCTTTCTTTTTTTTTTTTTTTTAAATATTTTCGGGTGCTTCTGGAGAAACCTGTGTTGAACAGTGAGTGGGCAAGAGAAGTAAAATGAAAGTGTGTGTTCTGTGACTTTGCCTTCATGCGGAATTTTGGATATTTTAAACAGCTCAGAATGAAGGAGAGACTGATACCCCTTACCTCAATCTGAAAGTTGATTTGGAAATCATTTGTATTCCCCTTCCCTTCTCCCTCTCTTCAATACACCCCCCCCCCAAAAAAAAAAATCAGTCAGAATCCAATGTAGTAATCAACAGGTTTATTTTCCTAGAACTGAAATTGTCTACGGTTCTCAGAGCTAAACTACAGTCAGCAATTTTTCATCAGAGCCCTGGGGAGAGGGAGAGGGAGAGGGAGAGGGACATGAGATGGAGGAGGCAGAGACCACGAGACAGAGGCTGGAGCGCACACTCCCTTCCCGGTCCTCTCGGAGGGGTACAACCCGACCTGGTGAACCGCCGAGGGGGCCGGGTGGGAGCGTGTGGATGGGAAGTGACACCAGAAGGGACGCCAAAGCCCCGGCCACAAAAGGAACGCCATCGAGCCCAGCGGAGGGGGCCTCCCAGGGCCCCTCAGAAACGCGGGCCACAGCGAGGACAAGAGGAGCAGCGTGGGGGCCACACAAAGGGATAGGGATCTTTAAATTTTTTTTAAATTTTCTTTTATTAAAAACATTTCCTAAAAAATGTGTCTTCTCCTTTCTGTCTGGGTGACCTGTGACTACAGCTGGCCTTGAGCACTGTGGGGGGAGGGAAAGGGCAGCCAGGGACCTCCCCGGGGCACCACCTCTCTGGCCCACTGTCTAACGGAGAAGCTGCTCCCCGACACTCCCATGGAAGCGGGGTGACATCAGCCCTCCAGAGCCCAGTCCATGGACCAAACAACCGGAAGCCCAAACCCTTCCGATGAGTAACTACAACTCAAAGAACTCCCTGGTTATTAGCAAAGGGGAAAGTGGGTGTTATCCATCACCGGAGAGTCCCTCCCCCGCGAGCTGTCCCACTTCTCCTGAATCTAGGCGGCTGAGAGAACAGGTGTCAGAGGGAGGGACAGGAGCTCAAGACGATGCCATCCTCCTGCTCACACCCCACCCCGACCTGAGGACTGTCCCTCTCAGGCCCCAGGAGCCCACCCTTGCTATTTACCCTCCGTCCCTTTCACTCCCGACTCTGATCCAAATCCACCCAGAGGCCCAGAGTGCCTGGGGGAGGGGCAAGAGGGTGTAAGAAGATGAGTACAGCGGGTCCAGAAACCCTGGGACACAGCTCCAGGCAGGGAGGGGCATAACGGCCTCATCCCACCCCGTGGAGCAAAGACATAGCCCTGACTCAGATCCCAGCAGTGTGGAGGCACGGAGGCAGGGCCGGACGGCACGCCGCCTCCAGGTCAGCCTCCAGGGACTGGGCTCGGGGAGGGAGAGTGAGTGGAAGAGAGCAGGTTGGAGCGGGGAGGGGTTCCCAGTTTGCAGGCCACGGCCAGTTTCCCCAGTAGCACCCAGACAGCAGCAGGAACGGGGTGGGGGCTCCTCTTGAAACATTGGTGGCTACAGGCTGCGGAGGGTCAGAGGGAGAAGGGTTAATGGTGAGGCCTTGGCCTGCCCTCGCCCAGCCCGTGCCACCCGGGCTCCCGAGAGGCTCACAGCCACCCTCCTCGCCCGGCTGCCAGTGGGGCTCGCTCACCTCTCGTGATCTCTGACGCCCGGGGCCTCAGCATCGTCCTTGGCAGCCTCTTCCTCCTCGTCCTCCGGCGGCCCCCGGCCAGAGCTGGGCTCCGAGGGGGTGCTGTTCTTCTCCACCTCCACAGGCGAGAGCCGCTCGGCCTCCACGCTGGCCACCGCCTTCTCCTCCCCTTCAGGGTCCTCTGCCTCTTTGGGACGTTTCGGGGAGTCCTAGGTGGGATTGGCAGAGATGGATGAGGTGGGCTGAGGCTCCAGAGGGAGGATGGCAGCCTGGCCCCCCACCCCCCTTTCTCCAGAGGCTCCTTCCTTTCACCCCAGTCCCTGCCCGGCCCCCTGCTTCTCAGCAAGGGCCTCCCCGAGACCAGGGCCGGGCCTCTCTCCAGCTCCGGGCGCAGGGAGGGCCGGTACCTCCAGCGGGTCCCCCGCTCTCCTCTTCAGCGCCCCCTTCTCGTTCTTCTCCTTGGCCGGCTCGTCGATGACCAGCTTCCCCTCCTCGTCGCTGCTGCCCTCGGTGTTCCCCTTCTTGTCACCGTCGCCCTCCGCGGCCTCGGGCTCGGGCTCGGGCTCCGGCTCCTCCACGCGGCTCTTCTTCTGGGAGGACTGGCGGGGGCGGCGGAGGCTGAGTGGCACCGCGGCCGCCGCGCCGGGCCCCTCCCCAGGCCCCTCCCGCAGCCGCTCACTCCTTCCTCTTCCCGCCTCGCCCCCGCCCCCGCCCAGGTGCCCAGTCTCACGAGTGATTTGAGACCCACCTCTGTCGGATTAGCCCCGGGGGAAACCCACTGGCCGGGCAGGCAGGGCTCTGTGCAGGAGGGGGGAGGGCTGGAGCAGGAGGCAAAACCTCGGGTCAACTTCTCCCAGGGGGAGCTAGGACCCTTTCCCCGCCAACCCCCGCCCCCGCCCTCCCGCCTCATCCTGCCCGGCTCACGTGCACCTCCTCCGGGAAGCCTTAGTGAAGGCCAAGTTCTACCCTCACCCTGGGCCCAGCAGCGGCCTCCCCACTTACCGCCTCCATCCTGTTCCTGCCCCCTGGCCTCACAGCTACACCGCACATCAGCACCCCGTACCCCACTCCGCCCCGCCCCGCCCGCCCCTCTGCCCTCTGAGCTGCTCCTGTGAGAGCCCTGGGTGTCCTAAGCATCCTGTTCGGGCCGGGGGCGCCCAGAGCCTGGGCCGCCCCTCTCTCCGGGGGTCTCCTGGGCCGCTGGCAGCTCACCTGGTAGCCAGAAGCCTTGACGGTAGGGTTGTTCTCGATCTCCCACAGCCCCTCGCTGAACCCTTTCCTCTTGTTGGGCTTGCCAAACTTCTCCTTGGACTCCTCGTAAGGGAAGAGGTCTTTGGGGCCCAGGAATGCCCTGGGGAGAGAGGGGAGGCTGTGCTCTCGAGCCCCTGGCCGCCTCTGAGCTCTGCAGCCGGCCGGGAAGGGGCCCCGCCCCACCCGTTCCCCGGGGCATCTGCCCCGGCCTCCCTCCACCGCCCTAACTCACGTCTCGTGGGTCCCGAAGAAAAAGACTTGGTATTTGTTGGCTGCTGACTTCACCGCGGTCTCGGGCATCTCGTCAATCTGCGAGCAAGGAGAGAGAAGGAACCTTGAGCTGGAGGTCCGAGCTGCAGATGTGGGCTGGGGGCTGCTGGCCTCTGGGTAAGACTGAGAGGGACCCAGGGGACCACCAAGGCGGTGTGGGAATTATTCTGGGAAGGAGGGTCAGAGGGAGAAGGTTAATGATGCCGGGGAACTTTTCAAACAAAGCCAGACATGAGAGCCCATCAGAAACCCTGGAGTCAAGTCACCCCTCTCCTTCACACACCACACAGCACCCGTTCTGCCCTCCGAGGCCCAGATCCTGTCGCACGCTCCTCATCTTTGCTATCGGCCTGGGCCAACACGGTCTCCTCTGGCCTGGACTAAACCACAGCATGTGTCCTTTCTGTCTCCATTCTTGCCCCACTACCACCCACCCTCCCCACCGGGCTGGCCTTCTGAAATGCTGGCTCCCAGTGAACATCCCCTGCCTCTGCTGGAAACCTTCCAATGGCTTTTCATCAGCCTGTCACTCTTCTCCATCACGTCAAGGTCTGAATCCCATGCTGCCACCGATACTTGTACGACGCTGGGCACCTTCTGGCACTTCTCTGCCTCGGTTTCCCCAACTTTAAAATGGAGACAGTCAAAGTACTAAGGCTCAGGGTTGTGAGAACTAAAGGACCGTAACCGGTCAGATGGATCCTTCAGCCTCCTGTCCTCACTAAGGCCTGACCAGCTTCCAACCTCAGCCCTGTCCTCACTTCCTCCAGGAAGTCCCCGTCTCTCCCAACCTGGTCAGCTTCCCAGATAAAACGCTCTTAGCACCTCTCCTTCACAATTCCAATTTTAGCTACTCGTGTTACCACCTAATTAATGTCTATGAGGGCTACGCATGCCCGGATCAGGGAGGTCTGTTTTTATCCCCTGCAGTGCCTAGTGCACAGGAGGTGTGCAGTAAAGGCTGCTGAATGAAATAAAGTGCACAGCTCTGGTAATAACGGAGGGGTGAGGAGGCTAAGGGGCTATTCTCCCCCCTCCCCCCCAACAGGCTTCTAGGGAGCACTTTGAAAAGTTATTTGCCCGAGTAACAGGGCAAGTCAGTGAGGGCCAGGGCTTGGAAATAGCCCGCCTGTCCTGGGCGCTGGAGCAGTGTGTGGTGAGCGTGCAGAGGGCTGGGGGCTGGGAAATGCAGAGGCAGCGGCACAGCGGGCCTCCCAGATCAGGCCCGGGAAGCCCAGGCCAAGCTGAACTGCGGAGAAACTACAACTCCCAGCAGCCCTTGCAGCAGCCCCGCTACCGGGCTTCCCTCGGACAGAGGCCAGGTGGCCATGTTGACGGGGCCCAGGCGCAGATAGGAAAGAGACAGGCAGGCAGGCAGGCCAAGGCTGTGATTAACGCACCAGGACCGGAACGGAGAACCTGGGGGCCCGGGAGACCTGGAAGCTGGGAGGCTGGGAATGTGCTAACGTAGGGGAGAGGGTGGAGCCCGGGGCACGAATCTGAGGGGCATCTTGCTGCAGACACGGAGCCCTCAAGCTCCCGGGCACCTTCTCCCCTTGCCCTGTGGCCTCTGGGGACAGAGGTCCAGTCCCTCCCCCCAGGAAGGCTGGGCGCCAGCCGGGCCCTCCCCGTGACCAGGAGACTCCGAGGTTCGAACGCAGGAGGTGCAGAGGCACAGCCCCCCCCCCCCTCCCAAAACACACACGATCCCCATCGCCATGACAACCCGACCCCGCCCCCCGGGGCCACTCAGCAGCCAGGAATGTGGCCACCCCTCCCCCAGGCCTCTCTCCGGATTGGGGAGGAGGGGACGGACACACACCCCACCCACCGGCCGGGAGCCTGGCTGCAGGGGCCCGGGGAGAGCTCTAAGCTGCAGCCTGGGCCTCTCAGGAAGTTAGGGCCGAGGGTTGGGGGTGGAGGAGGCAGAGGATCCCGTCCCCTGCAGGACACCTGGGTCCAGTTACCAGCTAGCTCCCACCCTCTTCTGGGAGGGAGAAGCAAAAAGCAAACAAACAAAAACACACACCACAAACTGAGAGCCCCAGGGCTAAGAGATCCCGGGAGGCCGGTACAATAATGGCAACAATAGCCCCTTCCCTAAGCTGCTTCCCACCGGAGCAGGGCAGGGGTGGGACCTGAGGGTCCCCGCTGAGAGCCAGCTCCCTGTTTTCAGGGCCACCCCGGGGCCAGGGCATGAGCGTGCTCCTAGGAAATGCGTGGTGAGAGGAGGGAAACTGAGGCTAGGAGAGGGGGTGGAGCGAGGTCTCTCCAGCACAGCAACAGCAAAGCAGCTCCCCCGGGCCGCCCGGCTCTTTCCCGGGAAGGCCGACTTGGAGATAAGTCGCTGACCGGTGTGACGGGACCCAGGAGGCCACAGCTGCCCAACCTCAGGGGTGGGAGAGGCACAAAAGAAAGGCTAGGAATTAAAAATAGACGACGAGGCACACCCGACAGACTCGTCCGGCTGGCCTCTAGCCAAAGAGAAGGTGGGTCTAGAGAAGAGACCAGGGCCCGGGCAGGGCATCTGCCCCTAGGGCTCACCCTGCCCCCCATGCCGCACCTTGTGTGTGGACACCTGTGGGGAAGGGGCCAGGAGGCACATTCTTTCCACGGAATGGAATTCCTACCTCCCCCACACCCCCCTCCATGGCGGGCTCTCCTCTGGAAGCATCTGGAAGATGCTCGGAGGTCTCTGAGAACACCTGTACCCCAATACAGTCTCCCAGGCGGTGCCTCTCTATCTTTATATCCAGGCTGTGACTCAACAAGTGAGTCCAGGGTAAGTGGGTCAGGGTGGGTGGGGCCAGATGGGTGCTGGAGACCCACGGCACCCCCTCCACTGGCCCCACCGGGGCGCGGGCTCTGCTCCTTCTCTGCCACCCCAGACCCCAGGCAAGTTACTCTTCCTCAGGCCAGGCCCTCGCATGTGAAACCCTGCCCTCCTGAAGTATGAAGTATGAAGAGGGATGGGAAATTCCCAGGTGGGAAGTGAGGGAGAGGCCTCAGACCAGACCCAGCCCAGGGTGGCCTGGGCAGTGCAGAGGCAGGCAGCAGGGAAGGCCAGGCCCATGGTGCCTGCCAGCCAGGGCTCTAACCACCACACCCAGGGCCCGGGCCCCACCTGACCCAGGAACCGGAAAATCTGGGGCAGGAGACAGTTGGGGCCGGGAAAGTGTGGCAAACCCAAGAGGCAGAAAAGAGAAGGTAGTGTGCCTGGCGGGGGGAGGGGCCGAGGGAGAAAAGAGGAGGGAGGAGTGAGGCCCTCTGGCTGCTCAGGTTCGGTTGTCCGGCTGGTGAAACAGGGAGAGAGGAGGAAGGAACCTGGGGGGAGTGGGGATGAGGGGGCGGGGAGAGAAACCCCTGAGTCCTGGAGCTTAGCTGTGAAGTGCTGGGAGATCCCCCGAGAAGTCAGGCGGGAGGAGGGAAAGGAGAAGGTCAAGATGGAGTCACACCATCCTTCCAGGTAGGGCCTACCACGTGGCCCTCTGGCCGGACTCTCCCTGCACCGCCCAGAATCGGCCACACTACCCAGAAGGAAAGGCCACGGAGTGGCCTCACCACAGCAGAGGGGGACCCTGTTCTTCCTCTCAGGGGGGCCGGCCACTCTGGGGACTAAGCTCACATCCAGGGGATGGTGAGGAGGCGTGTGTGTGTGTGTGTAAGGGGGATGCATGTCAGAACTAACTTGGGTGCAGTGCCCCTCCCCCCACATGTGAGGGGTGGTCACATTCCTGGCTGCGGTGATAGTCCGGAGCCAGAGCACGGGCACAGGGCGGAGTCCCAGCTCTGGGACCCTGGGCTGGTCTCCCTCCCCCAGCCCTGACTTTATCTGCGAGGCCCAGGCATCAACAAAGGAAGAGGCTCTGCTGCGGGTCCCACCCTCCGCCTGGAGGCCAGTGGAGAAGAAATGGCATCCCCGGCCCCAGGCACTGCCCTCACTGCCAGGGCCACCAAAACCCTACAGGTCCTCCCGGCCTCCATGCAGGCCCAGCTGTGTCTCTCCTGATCCCTTCCCTCGTCCCAATGCCGAGGGGTTCTCTAAACCCACGTTCCGGTTGTAACCCCTCCCCAGGCCTCAGCCCCGGCTCTGGACTTTGTCCCACCCCAGTGGGCAGAGCAATGGAGACCTGGTTTCGGTTCTTGCCCGGCCCACCAGGGCCTTGGCATCCAGGCCAAGAAGCCAATTGGATCAAAGGTGCAGGGTAAAGTACATGAGTGTTCACATGCCACACACATACATGTACACACAAGGCCCCTGTGGGGCTGCCTCTAGGAGGCCCCGGAGCCGGGGAGAGTCCTTCCCTTTCGTACTTCCCTCCCATTCCAGAGGCCAGGCACCTACAAGTTTCCGGAAACAAGGAGCTCAAGGCATGTGGAAGTAGGCAGGCGCCTCCAAAGAGAGTCCAGAAAGAGGAAGGGTCTTCTGGGTTCCTCAGAGGGGCCCCGAAGTTGGCCTGACACTCTGAACGGGTCACCAGGGAGCCTGGAGTAACGTCCTAAGCTCAGAGCAGGATCTGGGCCAGGTGAAGACACACAGACTCCCGCCAGAAAGAGCAATCACAGCCTTAAGGGAATTCTGCACGTGGCCCCCAGACCCAGAAGATGCCCTCCCCCTCCCCCCCTTTCTGCCTTTGGACCTCACTCCACACCAGCCCTACACTCCGGTCACCCACCCACGCCGAATGCCAAGGCCGCCCAATACCGACTTTGAAATAAGTTGCCAGGGGCACTGCCCCCTGTGGCATCCCCAAACCCCTCCAGCTCCCTCTGGTCACCTTCCTCCCTCTGCTTCACCTGCCACAGTCCTGGGGGGTTGGAGGGAGGAGACATGACCACAAACCCAGCACTTTGGGGCCCCACCCTCCCACCTGGCCAGGTGCTGGACAGGGGGGGAGGGGCCCGCATATTGGCGGGCTGAGCCACCACATGGCAGACTGGGCCTCTGGGACACGCGAGCCTCACGTGGGGGTGGGGGCAGGAGGTGGGGGGAGGTGCAGAAGCCACCCGGGCTCTCCACCCTCGTCTCCTGGCCTCCAGCCTCCACGAAGGGGCAGGATGGAGTGGACTCCCCTGCCCCGCCGGGGGGCCATGCACCCGCAGGCCCCCATTGGAAATCGGCAGCATATGGAGGCGTTTCCGTGGGGGGATGAGAAGTGAAGAAGGCGGATAACTTCCGAACCAGGGAGATCCCCTCCTGCACCGTGTCCCCCCCAAAGCCATTCCTCGACCCTCCCAACTTCAGACCTCTTAAAGGGCGCCCCGAACCAAAGTTTTCCAGGAGCGAACTCCGCCTCCACCTATTCCTTTCCTGGGCGACTGATGTCCTTCTGGAACCATTTAACCCAGGAAGGAGTTAGAGCTCGGGGCAACGACCCATGAAGGAGCGGGGTGTCTAAGGGGGTCCCTAAGGGGCGCCGGGGCGGGGGTGGGAGGGGGGAAAAGGGGTGGGAGGAGTTACAAGACAGGCCCGAACCGAGGCGGCGGGTCCGAAGCCTCCGGGGGGCCGGGAGCGGAGCCGGGCACCCACAGCCCGGCCGGACAGTGCCCCGCGCCCTCGGGGCCCCACGCCGCGCGCCTGGGCGCCGTCCGGCCAGGGGTTCGCCGCCCCCACCCGCCCGCGAGGTCGCCTCCCCATTATATAACCCGCGAGCGGGCTCGGAGGCGCCGGGGGACACGTCTGGGGCTCGGACCCCCGCCCCCACCCTCCCCGCGGGCCGCTCGCACCCTCCTCCCCGGCGTTATGCAACCCGCGCCCGAAGCGGGAGGGACCGGACGGCTGGCCGCGCTGCTCACCCGGGCCGGCCAGTGCGGGTAGCCCTTCATCTTGGCGAACACCAGGTCCCCGCATTTGTACTCCTTCTGCCGGTTGGACCGCGACATGGCTGGGCCCCGGGCGCCCCGGGCTCCGCGCCGGGCCGGGAAGCGCGAGCCCAAGTTGGCGCGCGTGGCGGTGGCGGTGGCGGTGGCGGCGGCGGCGGCGGCGGCGCCGCTCCGCTCCGGCCCTCGCGCGGCCCCCGCCTCGATGGCGGCCCCCGGCCCCAACTCCGGCGCGGCCACGGCGTCTCCCCGCGCGCGCCGCACGGACGGGGCGGCGGGCGCCGGATCCGGGGCGACGCTCCGCGGCGCGGCGGCGGTGGGTGCGCGCTCGTGCGGTTGTTTGTGTTTGAAATTAAATTGCTCCCTCCTCGGCGGCGCGAGGCCTCTTCCTCCGCCACCGCCCCCCCGCCCGGTCCCCGCTCCCGCTCCCTCCTCCCTCCTCCCCGCCCCTCCTCCTCCCCCGCCGCCGCGCCCCCTCCCGCCGGGGTTCGATGCGCGCAGCTTCCGGACGCTCAGGCCTGCCGCCGCCCGGCGCCCAATCCGAGGCCGCCCTGGCGGAGCGCGGCGACTCAGGCGCGGGGAGCCGATCGCCGATGTCGCCGAGCGGGCTTTGTGTGCCCCCGGCTGGTGGGTGCCCGCCCGGCGGGAGGAGCCGGCGCCCGGCTGGACGGAGCGGCTAGCTAGGCGCCCCTCCCCCGGCCCGGCCCCGCGGGGCGCTCGCACCGTGGCCTCTACTCAGCCAAGGAGGGGCGACTTCCCTGCCCTCCGCCCTCAGCTCCATCCCCACCGGGAGCGCGTGCTTGGGGCGCCGGGGCCGGGGGGGGGGGGGGGGGGGTTGCTCTCCGGGCCGCTGCGCGCGCAGAGGTCTGCCCCGGACCTCCACGTGCTCAGTCGGTGGCCCCGGGGACGTGGGAGATTTGCTCCTCATTGCAGACCTTGTGGAAGAGTTTGGTAGCCAGGAGGTGGCAGAGGGGTTATGGCACGCAGTGGCCACGTCCCCGGAGCGTTGGGTAGATGTCCGTTCTCTGTGCTGCTGGTTCCTGGCAAAAGAGAGAGCTGGGCTCTGCGCTAGCGAAGCCCTCGAAGATGAGTTCTGTTCTAGCGGGAAGAGGTTGTAGAATAAGGTGACCAGACGTCCCGCTTTTGGTGGGACAGTCCCAATTTTCAACCATCGACTTTTTGAAAAAGCCGCAGGACGCGGGGCAAATGGTTAAAAATTGGGACATCTGGTCACCTTATTGTAGAAGCAACTCCCAAGTCGTGAAGACCGGGACCAGGCACTACCTCTCTTGGAGGTGGGGATGGGGGTGGGAGAGAATCTGGGAAGGTTTCGCACAGGTGGCCATCAGAGCTGGGCCTTAAAAGATGGGAGTGGTTTTGCTGGGTTCCAGAGACTGCATCGGAGCCAAGGTTTTATATCTTACCCAGGGACAGAACAAAACTTGAACTCAGGCCTCTTCCCGCTGAGCCAAACAAGACTTGATTCTAATGACATCTTTGATTTGCTTGTCACGGTATGGGCCTTGGATTTGCCCACATTCCAGATACCTGTGGTCTCTTATTAATAAGATTTTTGTGCCCTAGCCAGTTTGGCATAGTGGGTAGAGCTGTAGGCCCACCGACTGGATTGAACCATCATGAATTTGATTCCACTCAGGGGCACTACCTCCTTTGCTAGATGGATCCCTGCGGGTGGGAGGTGGGCAGGAGGGCAGCCAATCAATATGTCTCTCTCATAGTGACATTTTCTTCTAATTCCACTCTCTAAAAAATCGATGGAAGGACTCTACCTGGTTTGGCTCAGTGGATAGAGCGTCAGCCTGTGGACTCAATGGTCCCAGGTTCGATTCCACTCAGTCAGTGTGCTAGGTCAGTGTCTGTCAGGCTAACGTTTCCCTTTGTTATTGTACTGTTAAGAGAGACTCTTGTCACACATTTTTAAAAGGTATTTTATCCGGGACCGGTTTGGCTCAGTGGATAGAGCGTCGGCCTGCGGACTGAAAGGTCCCCGGTTCGATTCTGGTCAAGGGCATGTACCTTGGTTGCTGGCACATCCCCAGTGGGAGGTGTGCAAGAGGCAGCTGATCAATGATTCTCTCTCATCGATGTTTCTAACTCTCTATCCCTCTTTCTCTCTGTAAAAAATCAATAAAATATATTTTAAAAAAAGATATTTCAGTAAACCCAGTGTCACAGTAGGTTTTGGTTTTTTTTTTAATACATTTTATTGATTTTAGAGAGGAAGGGAGAGGAAGAGAAAGATAGAAACATCAATATTGAGAAACATTGATTGGCTGCCTCCTGCACGCCCCCAACTCAGGCATGTGCCCCTGACCAGAACTGAACCCAGGACCCTTCAGTCTGCAGGCCAACACTCCATCCACCGAGCTAAACCAGCCAGGGCTAGGTTTTGTTTGTTTTTTTAAGTGCCCGGGCCAGTATTATAAATACGCACAGTTTCAATGCAACAAACATTTACAAACTATTTTCCAGTTTAGCACACACCAATTTAAGTAAGAGTCCTATCCATTTCTCCATTGTTGTGTCATCAAATCCGGTTTGGAGGTGGCAGTAAGGATCCTGCGTCCTTTTTTTGCACCAAATCTCTCGGGCCCGTCTCCGTCCACCATGCAGATGCTGGCTGCCATAAACCAACCAGGCTTCCCTTTGTTGCTGTAATCTCCCCGGCCTTGGGTGCAATTTAATATCCAAGTTCTCTTTACAATAACATCGGCCCACTCCCAGCTGCCCCTAACAACCCAGCCGAGAGCAGGAGAGGGTCAGTTACAGGGGCAGGTGGGCAGAAGCCTGCCTCCCTTGGGATTTAGCTCTGACCTAGTGCTTGTGTAGTCTTTAACGTGCAACCGAATCACCTGGGAATCCTTCAAAAGCAGCTCTCATTCAGGAAGTTTGGGGCGTCTGCATTTCTAACAAGCCTCAGGGTGCGTTGGCTGCTTTAACCGACCCTTTGAGTATAAGATTTAGAGCACAGGCCCCCAACTGCCAGTGCAGCTTGGAGCTAGTTCCCAAATGTCTCAGTGAAATGATGCTGTTGATGCTGGTGCTCGCCTCGCCTCTGCATTTGTGTGAGAGGGAGGTCAGGACAGAAGCCAGGGGACTTGAGGCCCCAGGGCAGAGCAGTCTTGTGAGTGCAGATCTGGCTTGGGGGTTCTGAAGGAGCAAGGTCAGGGAAGAGGAGGGTGGACTGACTCTGTCCATATCCGGAAGGAAAATTGGCTCAGTGGCAGGAGGGATGGGGCTGAGGGTACTAGGGAAGGGGAAGTGTGCGAGAGTGGCAACAACCTGGGTCTGTATGTCAGGGGACCTAGGTTTGAATCTTGCTTTTGGCAAGTGACCTGAACTTCTTTTTTATTTTATTTTATTTATTTTTTTAAAATATATTTTAATGATTTTGTACAGAGAGGAAGGGAGAGAGATAGTTAGAAACATCAATGAGAGAGAGTCATCGATCAGCTGCCTCTTGCTCACCTCCTACTGGGGATATGCCCGCAACCAAGGTACATGCCCTTCATCGGAATCAAACCCGGGACCTTTCAGTCCCCAAGCCGACGCTCTATCCATTGAGCCAAACCGGTTTCGGCGTGACCTGAACTTCTAAACAAAATTTTCTTTCACTGTAAAAAATGTAAATACAAATAGCTGTGTTGCCGAAACCGGTTTAGCTCAGTGGATGGAGCGTCGGCCTGAGGACTGAAGGGCCCCAGGTTCGATTCTGGTCAAGGGCATGTACCTTGGTTGTGGGCACATCCCCCCCGGTAGGAGGTGTGCAGGAGGCAGCTGATCATCTCTCATCGATGTCTCTATATCTTTCCCTATCCCTTTCTCTCTGTAAAGAATCAATAAAATATATATATTTAAAAACCAACCAAACAAAACAAAACAAAAAACCAAATAGCTGTGTTATGGGGTGGTAAAGGAGATCATCAGTATCAAAACCTCATAGACGCACCTGGCTGGTGTGGCCCAGTGGTTCAATGGCGACCTATGACCCAGGAAGTCACAGTTTCATTCCTGGTCAGGGCATTTGTCCAGGTTGTGGGCTTGATCCCAGTAGGGGATGTGCAGGCTCTAATCACTGAGCCACACCAGTCAGGGATAGCCTTCTTTTATTCTTGTCTGGAGTTGGGGAGAGCCTGTTCCCCCGCTATCATGAAGTGGGGAGAGGCTATAGCTGTGTCTTAAACAGTTTTTAACCAGTCCTCATTTTTGTTCCCTTCCCGCCTCGTGTCTCATTCGCTTCCGGAGGCCCTCCTGCGCTTTGGAGGCTCTGCAGGAGCCCATATTGGTCCTCACTCCCCTCGGCCAGCTCGGGCCTCCGCCAAGTCCGTTACCACCGGGCCCTTTGCTTCCCTCCTCCCAGAATGTTGTAACTGCTTTCCTCGTTTCATCACCCCTTTGTGGGTTTATATCTTTTCCCATTTACAAAATGGCCTCTCATGCCTTTTCACAAAAAGTGTCTTTATTGAAGTTTTAACAGGATTTCAGGAGGGAATCCAATTAGATATGTTCAAGTCACTATCTTTTGCTGGAAGACTTTATGACTATTACTACTTTTGGAATAGATAATACATGTACAGGTTACAAATTTCTAAAAGTATGAAAGAGTGCACATAAATAAATCCCTTTCCCACCCACCCATGCCCTGAAGTTCCCTCCCTCTTCCTTCCCTCCTTCCTTCTTTCCTTCTTCCCTCCCTCCCTTCCTCCTTCCCTCTCTCCTTCTTCCTCCCTTCCTTTCCTTCTTTCCCTCAATCCCTCCCTTATTCCCTCCCTCCCTTTCTTCCTTCTCAGATTCTTATCCTCACCCAAGGATATTTTTCCCATTGATTTTTAGAGAGAGGGAAAGACAGAGAGAAATATCAATGTGAGAGAAACACATCAATTGGTTGCCTCCTGCCTGAGGCCCGACCAGGCCCT
Organism: Pipistrellus nathusii; assembly: GCA_963693515.1. Lineage (NCBI taxonomy): Eukaryota > Metazoa > Chordata > Mammalia > Chiroptera > Vespertilionidae > Pipistrellus > Pipistrellus nathusii. Next base: position 14,300,665 of record OY882875.1, read on the forward strand.
GGGCCCGGGTGGAGCCTGCAACTGAGGTACGTGCCCTTGACCAGAATCGAATCTGAAACTCTTTGGTCCACAGGCTGCCGTTCTATCCACTGAGCCGAATCGGCGAGGGCACCCTGAAGTTTCTATTATCAGTTTCTTGTATAAAAATAGCCATTGGAGGGCGGGTGTACACCTAATAAGATGAATCATCAATCTTTAGGTAAGAGGCCCAGCTTTGAGGATATTTGTCAGATAGGTCCTGACCTTGTGGGGCTTCTTGTCTCTGCAGGGCAGCAGATGTGTTCACAAGGAACAAGGATGGCCACATCCCTTTAGAAGTTTCTTATTCTCTCAGGGTTCTAAGTCGTTTCACTGGGTGTGAGTAGCAGGTGTTTCTCACAGAAGTAGGACAGGGCTCCTTAATACTCCATCCATTTTTCAAAGGAGAAAAGTGAGACTCAGTGAAGAGAGGTGACCGCCCAAAGTCACCAGAAAATAGATCCGGAAAGCAGGCATTAGGAGTCAGCCTTGGGCAAAGCTCACCAGGATCGGAAGATCTGGTTTCCCAGAGTTGTTCTGCTTTGCAATTAATTTCTTAAAAATTGACTCTGGGTCCCCCCCCACACACTACCCTCCCCACCCCCCTACTGAATAAGAATCTCTTAAGCACCTTAGAAATTTTCCTTTCTAAGAAGCTTTCCCAGCCTTGGCCGGTTTGACTCAGTGGATATATATATATATATATATAATTGATTTCAGAGAGGATGGGAGAGGGAGAGAGAAACATCAACGATGAAAGACAGAATCATTGATCTGCTGCCTCCTGCATGCCCCACACCAGGTATCACATGTGCCCTGACCGGGAATCGAACCGTGACCTCCTGGTTCATAGGTCCATGCTTACCACCGCACCACCCACCAGGTTCCATCTTCCTCTTTAGCCTCCTTCCCAAACTTCAACAGAAGTAGAATCTTTTGCTCTCTGGGAGCAGAAAGGTGGCGCCTACGCAGAGGTGGATTAGCATGGGAAGAACACACAGAGGCAGAGTGTGGACAAGTCCAGGGCACTCAGTCACAGGCAGACAGGAAGGGACAAAGATGGATAAACAAGAATAGGACACAAGGTCACACCCTGATGGGCAGGGAAGGACAGGTACAGAACCATGGCACCTAAAGGGCACACACAAAGGCCGGATAACCACCAGGCACAGACAGAGCCGATAAGGAGGGCATATGCAGAGGGGCGGGGGGTGGGGGGTAGGTCATGGCAGACAGAGGTGGCCGCAGGTGATGGCCCAGGCCTGTGCAGGGGGCTGAGCTGCAGCTGGCTCCTTTGGGCTGCGGGGAAGGGAGCAGCCTGACACCGGCTCTGACATCTTTCTGCCCACTGGCTGCTGCAGAGGGAGGCCCGTCCCCAGGCTAGGAGGGCTGGGTTTGCTCCGGGATGTGCACCTGAGTCACCAGGAGGGGCGTCACCTCCCTCCCTCTTAGGTCACATTTATTTTAGGTATCAGATGTTTATTGTTAAGCTTGAAATCTCGCCTCTTTCTAGCTCGCAGCCCAATTTCCTACAGGTCTCTCGGGCCCTGTCTCTTTTTTGGGGGGTGTTTGAACCCAACTCCGGTTTCAGCCAACTGGGGAACTTCAGTTTATTTCCGTGTCACTTTCTCTTTAAGCTATTCCCCTCCTGCCCGCATCCCGCCACCTTCCCAGACTCCCTCTCATTCCCGGCATCACTTGCAGTTTCGAGGAGCACTACATCTCCCATAACTCTTAGCGCTCAAGAGGCTTTCCCCCCCCCCCCCCCCCCTCTAGGGAACTTCAAGAACCGAAATGCTCTCCTCTCTGCCTCCGTGATTACCGCGGTGACCGACGGGGCTGGTAGTCAACTAGGAGTTGTCGGGAGACATCTCCCCTCAAAAAAACAAAACAAAACAAAACAAAACAAAAAAAACCCCTACTCATCCCAGGAGACATCGCGCCAGAGGCGGGTGGATTATCTGTCTTTCGGCGCGCCCCTTAATCCTCTTTCGGACTCCAACTCCCGCTGTGCCTTGCGCCGAGTTCCCTGCGGCAGTGAATGGGGCTATATCAAGGTCTTCTGGGAGTTGCAGTTCGCATTTTAGAGAGGGAAAGGAGGGGGCGGAGTGACGCGGCGGCCATTAGCTGTGTGTAGTTGCCCGGGACTGGGAGCTTAAGTGAAGAGGGAAGTCTTATTTCGGTGGAAATCAGCTGAGGCGATGGGCTACTGCCGGGGCTAGCCCTAGAGTACGGAGAAGGTGGGCTTTACGGCTCCCCGCCCCGCCAAGTGGCGGGGCCCGCTAGGCCTCCGGGCATCCCTGGTCTCAAGTAGGCCTGGTCTGCCGGCAAGGGCGCCCCCAAAGCGGAGGCGCCATGTCGCTGGTTGCTTACGCCAGCAGCGATGAAAGTGAGCCGGATGAAGCTGAGCCGGAGGAGGAGGAGGCGGCGGCCCCGACATCTGGGCCTACTTTAGGGGGCTTGTTCGCTTCCCTCCCCGCACCCAAGGGTCCGGCCCTGCTGCCTCCGCCCCCTCAGATGCTGGCCCCAGCCTTCCCTCCTCCGCTGCTGCTGCCCCCACCCAGCGGGGACCCCCGGCTCCAGCCTCCTCCCCCCCTGCCCTTCGGCCTGGGAGGCTTCCCGCCACCTCCAGGCGTGAGCCCGGCTGAAGCTGCGGGGGTTGGGGAGGGTCTGGGGTTGGGGCTGCCCTCGGCCCTGGGCCCTGGCCTCAGCCTGCCCCCCCCTATCGGCGGTGCCGGGCCCCCCCTGGGGCTTCCCAAGCCAAAGAAGAGGACGAGGACGGAGCCCGTGAAGATTGCGGCGCCGGAGCTGCATAAGGGGGATGTGAGTATCCGAGGAGGGCACCCCTGCACCCCATCGGGTTTGGGCATAGGCACCGCGGTAAGGAAGGGCTCCCTCCTATGAATGCTGCTATCGATCCCAGACCACTGCTGGCTTCCTGCTACCGCGCAGTTCATGGAGCTGAAGTTTGCCAACTTCGGGGAGTGAAGGTGTGGGTGCCTGCGGCTTCCCGCCTGCAGAAACTGGACCCGCCTGCAGAAGGGTCACGTACATCCCTGGGCCCCGAGCCCCAGGCTCCGGCTAGGGGACACTTGGTTCTGCTCCTTCTTGTAGCATCTTCTGCCTCGGGCCGGGTTTTTGGCTCCGTTTTGTTTTCCCTCTTTTGCTGAGAGCAGCATGGAATCTGGTACCTGAGAAGTGACAGCAGCGAGGATTCTTGGAGACCAGCCTCTCCCTTTGCCCCTGAACTTAAGAGCATCAGGGTCTGAAGGAAAAGGGTCGGAGTCCTGGATCCTATTTTTGGAGAGGAGTTAGGGAAGAAATTGAGTATTTGTTGAGTTCAGATCATTCCCTTCAAGTATGACAGAAGTCGAATTTTTACAGTTGCGAAACAGTTGTTCAGCATTTAAGATCTTTAACCTGGTAAAGGACAGAGGGGTTAAGAGCTGGGTCTGCTGGAACCCCAGGTCTGGGGCTCAGTTTCACCATTGAGGTGTTGTCAAGCTTAGGTGAATTCGGATGCGTGGGGACTATTTCTAGAAGAGGCAGCCAGGCTTATATTTTCTGTATTAGAGCAGAAAACTAAAAGGCCTTTTCTGGAATATTTGGGGAGAGGGGCAGGTAGTGTTTTATATGTGTGTGTGTGTTTATGGAGCTCAGAGAGGGGGAGGGAGAGGGAGAGACTGATAAAAACATCGATGAGAGAGAAGTATCCATCGGCTGCCTCCTTCACATCCCCTTCCGGAGACCAAGCCAGAAACCCGGGTATGTGCCCTGACCAGTCATTGAGCTGGTGCATGGGTTGGTGCTTGACCACTGAGCCACCCCAGCTGAACTGGGCAGGTAGTGTTTTAGAGTTATCCCGAGTTCCTTCTTTTCTCTTCTGAAAAGTTAACTGGTCAGGCCCTGGCTTACCTTCGGTAATCGCTCCACCCCCCCACACCCCCCAAGAGAAGCTTCTTGCTCTTAGTGCTTTTCTCCAGACCTCCTACCCTTCCTAGGGGCCGTTTCCGTTCTTAGTTCTTACTGGTCCCTGGGTTTCTTCCCAGGTATCCTAACGTTCTCTCCCTCACCTCTTTCAGTTCTTAGCTTAAAAGACATGTTTTTTTTTGCCCTAGCCAGTTTGGCTCAGTGGCTAGAGCATCGGCCTGCAGACTGAAGGGTCCCAGGTTCGATTCTGACCAAGGGCACATGCCCAGGTGGCGGGCTCTGTCTCTGAAATAAATAGAAATATATTAAAAAAGACATGTTTTCAGTGAGGACTTCCTTGCCTACCTATTTAAATTGCAACTTCCTATCACCCACTCTTCTCACCCCTTTCTTTGTTTTATTTTTCTCTATAGCACTTCCCGCTGCCCAACATATACTGTCTAGTTTGTTTGTTTGTTTGTTTGTTTTTTAGAGAGCAAGGGAGAGGGAGAGAGAGATAGAAACAATGATGAGAGAGAATCATTGACCGGCTGCCTCCTGCACGCCCCACTCTGTGTATTGAGCCTGCATCCTGGGCATGTGCCCTGACTGGGAATCAAACCGTGACCTCCTGGCTCATAGGTTGACACTCAACCACTGAGCCTTGCTGCCTCTCTCCTCCTGCTGGTATACAGGCTCCACAAAGGCATGGCCTGTGGTTTATTTTATTCACACTGTGTCTCTAGGTTTAAAACAATGCTTGGCACATAGTGAGTACTACTGAGTATTTTCTGAGTGAATGAACTCAAATAAATCTGGATTATCCATGGAAAGGGGGCTGCAGAGTCTCCCTCCCTACGTGTTCCAGATTTTCTTCCGGATTATTCCCTCCTCCTTTCTCACCTAAGCCTGTCATTTTTTAAGTCTGGTCCAGAAAAGCCTCTTGTTGCCACCCTGAAATTTCCTTTGCCCTTGATTTAATCTGAAACAAAGGCAAGTCTCTGAATATGACAGGAAAATAGGCTCATTTCCCTGGCATTGTCTTTTCTCCCTCTTCATAGTTCCCTCCCCAGACGGTGGTGTCCGGGGGAAGGTGGCACCTGGGCCGGCCTGCCTCCTTCCGCGGCGGCCGAGGGAAGGCTCTCCTCGGCAGGTCTGTGGAGGAGGCAGGAGGAAAAGTTGCGGGTGGGGCTGGGGTCTTCCCTTTCGCCTGGCTGACGCTGAGGACTCCCACCTCCACCCCTTCTTTGTCCGTCTAGCTCTCTGCCTTTCTGAGGGGAGTGTGTGACGTGGATCCTTAAAATGAAGTCACACGCTGGCCTTTAGCTGGCTCCGTGTCCCATTTTGTTCTGTTCAAGTTATTATCGTCCTCTGAACACATAATTCCTGGGGAAAGAAAGACGGCCTAAGAGGAGTCAAGATGATCAGGTGAGGGTGACCTTCCACTTTAAAATCGTGCCCCCTCCAGCTCTCAGCCCCCCTACCTCTAAGCTTTGTGTCTGACGCTTAGTAGGCTCTCAGTACACGTTTAAGTGAGTGAATTAGGTTTCCTTAAATCATTTCCCTTTAGAGTTTGGTGATAAAGTAGAAGTAATTAATGCCGAACTTTTATTAAGTTAATTCAATATTGAGCTACTTCTCTGCCAGGTGCTAAGAGGATAGCAGTGAACGTGACAGACCCTGCTCAAAAGGAGCTTGTGGGCTTTTGGGGGAGCCCACCAAGGAAACAGGTTTTAGGTCAAGTCAGAGGAGAGAGCTGGGGCCATGGGAAGCACACAGTCCAGAGGTTGGGGAGGCTTCTAGGAAGAGGGATAGCTGAGGAGAGAGAAGGCAGACGAGCAGGAGGTAGCCAGAGAAAGAGCGTGGATGGGGAGGAGCACATCGGGCAGAGGGAATAACGTGCAGAAGCCTGGAGGTGAGAGAAATGAGTACGGCGCAGCAGCTGGAGCCCATGAGAGGGCAGGGAAGTGATGAGCGGAGGTGTTCCGGTTTGGCTTAGTGGATGGAGCGTCAACCTGGGGACTAAGGTCCTAGGTTCGATTCCCGTCCAGGGCACATACCCGGGTTGCAGGCTCGATCCCCAGTGGAGGAGTAGGCAGGAGGCAGCCAATCAGTGATTCTCTCTCATCCATGTTTCTGTCTCTCTCCTTTCCTCTCTGAAATAATACATATATATATATATATGTACACACACACGAAAAAAAAGTATTTTTTTTCCATATATATATGAAAAAAAGGTTGAGGCCAGATGATAAGAGGCCTTAGATGTCATGCAAAGGCCTTTCTATTCTGGGGTAGTGAAGGCTGAGCAAGAATTCTCTGATCACAAACGGTGAAAGGCTGGAGGGAGCAGGACTGTCAGAGACGCAGTGTGTGAGGTGATGGCCGTCTGGAAAAGGGAGTAGAAAGAATGAGGCTCCAGGTCTGTCAGGAGGTAGAAGTGATAAGACGAGGGCATTGATTGGATATCCTGGGTCAAGGTGAGGATTCAAGGTTGACACCCTGCCTTTTGGCTCAGCCACAGGGAGAGTAGTGATGCCATTTATTTGGGGAATAAAAGAGGCAGAGCAGATTGGGCATTAGTTAGATTTAATTGGTTGCAAGTATCAAAAACCAACTCAAGCTATTTTAAATAGTAATGCATCAAATACACTGAGGTGCCTCAGAAAGTGCCCGAATCAGGAATTGGGACTCACACGGCTTCTTTTACATTTGATTCATTCATCTGCAGACCATTCCCTTAGTTACTTATTAGTCTTCATTGCAGAAAGATGGCCACCCACACCTCCTTGTTTTTTCATTTCCTTCCTTTTAGTGGTCAGCCAGATTGAACTACAATCTGAGTCCCAATTCTGGTTTTTCGGGAGAGATCGGTTTGATTTCAGTCACTCGTCAATTAGCTACAGTTGGGGGGTGGTTAGCACCATATTCTGTCTCCAGCTGTCGCAGAGTCAGATTTCAGCTCTTGATGTATCTGAGGAGTTAGGAATGGTCGTGAAGTGGATACTTGGTCTTCTTTTCCCCTCTTATTCTTGCTCCCACCCAAGCTACCTCCAGACGCTGGTCGATTGTTGATTTCGTGGGCTCAGAGGATGCAGACTTCTAAAAGAGAATATAGAAAACCCAAATTAAAAGAGCAAGTCTACTGAAAGAGCTTTCTGACGGAATGTGCATTCCAAAGCAAACAGGGATTTTCTGCTTATTTGGATCAGTATGACCCACACTTTCAGATTCTTTACTCCAGTAGTGGAGAGGTTGAAGCTATGAGATGGATTGTTAACCAGATAACTAAGACTTGACTGCAGTGGTTTAAGCTAAGATTTAGGCCTGAACAGAGAGGGAAAGATTGCCCACTAACAGTCATGGGGCACTTGCTTAACATCTGACATTGGCTAGGACTTTGTGGCTCTGAAAGGTGTTATTCCTAGTTGACAGATGAAATAGAAGTTTAGAGAACAGAGGCGATTTGCCTAAGATCACACAGTTTGGTGGTAGCAGAAATCGTATATGCACCAGAGAGGTTTTGTTCCGACTATTGAAAAGATAGAAGAGCCTCGGACAGACAGAAATAGGAAAGCAATACAATGAGGAGTGCAAAACGGGAGAGAAAATGATAATCTAACTGAAATGCAGATGTAAGCAGGAGGCATTTCAGACCAAAGAGTAAAAACGTTGGTGAATTAAGCTGATTGGGATAACAGCAGAGAGCAGTGCAGTAGTGATCTGAGTTTGGAGCCCTGAGTGGAGGTGTGCGTGGGGGTGGCAGGAGAGAGAGAGAGAGAGAGAGAGAGAGAGAGAGAGAGACTGTCTGTCTCTGACTCTGTCTGAGCTTGGGCCCTATTTCCTCCTTGGCTCCTGGCCCCGGCCACTAGTGACTGCTTTTCGGAGAGGCAGTCTGGGAGAAGCAGAGCCTGAGGAGATAAGAGAGAGGCTGCTGTGGGGAATGAGGCTCCGATAGATTAGCAGGTCCCACTGGGCTTAGCTTAATGGAAAGTGTCTGTTTCCGTTCTTGCTCAGCAGTCTCGGGGTGTGTGTGTCTTGTCACTCTTGGCAGCTGGAGCAGAGAGGACAGTGGTGGCCATTGAGGTTCAGGCTCTTGTGAGGCCAAGAAGAAATACAGTCCTTTCTTCTTAGGAGCCCTAGCTGTTTGGCTCAGTGGATAGAGCATCAGCCCGTGGACTGAAGGGTCCTGGGTTCGGTTCCGGTCAAGGGCATGTACTTCCATTGCAGGCTTGATCTTGGGGGGTGGGGGCCAACCAATCCGATATGTCTGTCTCACATCAATGTTTCACTCTCTGTCTTTCCCCTCTCTTCCACTCTCTCTAAAAATCAATGGGAAAATATCCTCAGGTGAGGATTAGCCAGAGAGAGAGAGAGAGGGAGGGAGAGGGAGAATATATCAGTTTGTGCCTCCAAAAATGGGGAGTGCCTGTTCTGGCCTGCACACTTCTCCCAGCCCTGGTGCTCTGGTATTGCTGCATCACCCGTTTCTCTGGGTCCACGGCACGAACCCACTGAGATGGCCATCCTCTGGTCTTTAGTACTCTGTAGGAGTGGGCTCCACAGCTTCCATTTAATTCGTTCCTGTGGAAAACAGTGTCAGTTCCTCAAAAAGCTCATTAGAATGACCATGTGATCTAGCACTTTCACTCCTCGGTGAAAACAATTAAAAGCAAGGATTCAGACGGGTTCTTGTGCACCACTGTTCACAGCAGCATTACTCACAGGTGCCAAAGATGGCAACAGCCCAAGTGCTCATCTGCAGATGAGTGATCAGCACAGTCTGGTATATGCATACTCAGGAATATTATTCAGCCTTAAAAAGGATTGAAATGTGGATGCCTGCTATAACGTGGATGGGTTTGAAGACCTTATGCTAACTAAATAAACTATACACAAAAGGACACATCTGTATAATGCCACTTCCGTTAGGAACCTGGATAGGCAGATTCATAGAGGCGGAAAGTAGAGGAGTTGTTACCAGGTGCTGGAGGGTGGGGAGTGGGAAATGGTGTTATCAATTAGTAGGTACAGAGTTTCTGTTTGGGATGATGGAAAAGTTCTGAAACCTGGCCGGCCTAGCTGGATGGTTGAGTGTTAGCCTTTGAACCAGTAGGTTTGGGGGGGGGGGGATAAAGGGTGAGGGGAGGGTGTGTGTGGGGTGGGGACGCTGTGTGTGTGCAGGAGGCAGCCTATCAATGATTCTCATAATTGATGTTCTCTCCTCCCTTCCTCTCTGAAATCAACAACAACAATATATATATGGTTCTAGAAATAGTGGTGTTTGTTATACAATATTGTGAATGTACTTAATGCCATTGAATTGTACACATAAATGGTAAATGTTACGTTATATGTGTTTTGCTATGATAAAAAAGCCCAGTATGCTTCTGTATCTCTCATCATCAAGGAAGTTCTCCTTGAGTCTAAATTAAGTACTGTGGGCTGAAGCTAAGCCCATTGCTTCTGGCCAGTTCTTGATAGAAGCTGAATTGATTTGCTTTTAAAATGCTCCAAGGCAGCTGTATTTCCTCCTCCCTCCATCCTTCCCAGGGTGACAGGAGAATATATGACACATCTTTTATCACTTGGATTGCTCATCTCTCTGCTTTTTGGAACTCTAAACCAAAATTTATTATCTTTCGTGAATATTTGGATAATTCCTTGCTGGGCTTTCCTGTCAGTTGAAAAAGATAAGCAGAGGATTGGAATTTGTGTAGAATCTTGGAGGTGATTCCTGCTTAATCATCTTTATTTATAGATGCCCAAGTCCTGAGATCAAATGGAAAGCTTTTAAGGTTCTTGGTTTGTGATTACTTTTAAAAATGAAATGTTAAAGCTTGTTGTTCATATGCCTTGCATCTTTCTGGTAGTTGAAGATACTAAGAATTAGTATTGAGTTAAAAGTTTAAGATATTTTTCAGTGTGAGAGCTTGTATTTGAAACAGTTCTGATGAGTCAGAGGCATAATTCAGATGACCTTCTGTCTTGTCCAGATTCTCACAGTCATCATTGCTTGCCTTCTTTCTGGACATGAACAACTGTTGAGCAGATAATAGATCATACTCGGAGAGGGAATGGATTTCTCCAATGGCTTTGACCTTTAATGCCTCATAGAGGAGTAGTTAACACACCACTTAACCCCACAGGAGTTGCCTGGCCCTGTGGTTATGTAGTCTATATAAGTGGTTTTAGAAGTGAAGCCGAGATTAGGTGAGATTGTGGGCCAAATCCCATCCATCTTCTAGTGGACAGACATATAGGAAGAATGAGTATAGCTTTTTATAATAGAAAGAACTAAAAATGGATGCACCAGGGTAAGAGAATGACAGACCAGGGGAGGGTCTCTGACGACTGTGAGAGCAGGCGGGGGCTCTGCCGGGGGCCTGGGCCGAGGGTGGGTGTGCCCTTCGGAGGCGCTTTGTGCAGTGCTCCCCCCCCCCCCCCCCCGGCCCCCACTGTCTCCCATTGTCTCCCCTCCCCTTCACCAGGAGGCCTTATTCCATCTCTTTTTCTCTTAGTCAGATTCCGAGGAAGATGAACCCACAAAGAAGAAAACTGTCCTTCAGGTAAGCTCCTGGCACAATAGCAGCCATTTTTCTCTTCCCATGTTAGTTCCTAAAGGACAGGATTTCGATGCTCAGCAGCTCCCAGGTCAGGCTCAGAACACACGCAAGCGTTTGAGGACCAACTATTTCAGCACGATTTTGTTTCCTTCGCTAACATCAGGCTTGTGCCTCTCTGCCCTCTCCTCAGTTAGTGTGGTAGTGTTACCTCTTACAGGACAGGAGCGGTAGGGAGATGAAGTGGAACTCAATTTGATTCATTATGTCTCAGGTAAAAGGATTATCTAGGAAAGATAGAATCAATGGATTCAAAATGATGTTAGGGAACATCTGTAATTTACTTTCAAAATTTTAATTTTTCCATTAAAGTTGACATACAGTATTATGCTTCAAGTGTACAACATAGTGAGTAGACATTTATATGACTTAGAAAATGATCACACCTTTCTCATACCCACTTGACATCATATATAGTTATTACAATGTTATTGACTATATTCCCTTTGTATCCCCATGGCTGTTTTATAACTGCTCATTTGTATTTCCTAATCCCTTCACCTTTTTCATCCAGCCCCTCAACCCCCCTCTCATCTGGCAGTGATCCATTTGTTCTCTGTATTAATGAGTTTGTTTTGAGAACATCTGTATCTTAAAATTATTCATCTTCTCCCTGTCTCATTTTTAAACTGGAAAATAAACACTTCAGTAGCACTTACTGTGTACCAGGCACTGTTCTAAGTGCTTTAGTAGCATCTAATTGATTTAATCCTTATAATATTGCCTGTCATGGTGTTATCATCATCTTGTATTACATCTGAGGAAACAGAGATTAAAGAACTTGCTGAAGATCAGACAGTTCTGTGTGTGTGTGGAGGGGGAGCGACGATAAGGCAGAGCTGGAGAGCTGAGATTTAGACTCAGGTGGTCTGCCTATGGACCAAGCTCCTAGCTGTTATATTTGGCTGCTGCTCCGTAGCCAAGACCCAAGGTCCTCAACCAGACAGTGCCAGGAGGCGGTCTCTCTGCTGTTTTCTTTGTTTCCCCCATCCAGTTTCCTTATTCTGGCTCCCAAGCTTTTTCCTGTTATACTTCACATTTAGGACTGTGCTATCAGCATGGCTTCCTGGGGTAGGGAGATGGGCCTAGAGAGTGATGGGAGGCCACTGGCTCAGGTCAGAGGGCACCGCAGTGTAAAGAGCAGCTTTCGGGGTGGCAGGAAGAGATGAGGTTAGAGAACCTCCATTTCTTGGAGGACCAGTGGTGACCTTACTCCATCCCTCTTATAGTTCGGCCAGGCTGGCCCTATAGCACACAGAAAGCAGAACCTGAGATTCTGTAGGTTAAATGCTTGACTCTGACATAAACGAGCTGAATATAACACATCTTTAGGACTTTTCCTGGCAAAGGAGGGACCATTTGGCAACATGTATGAAGGTCTCTTTGGACAGAGCCTTGTTCTTGACTTTAGGGCAATCCAAAGGCGGCAGCAAGTTCCCTTTAAGAGGAACCTTCAGGACATGGAGAGAGGTCAGGTGGACAGCTGAGAGAGCCCTGGGCTTTTTGGGAGGAAGGATGATGAGGTTAAGTGCATCATATTTGACAAGAACATCAGGGGAGGCTCCGTGGCAGAGCAGTGGGGCTGGGTGGGGGTGGAGCCAAGGAGAACAGGGATGACATCTTACCTGGGAGGAGCAGCCCGCAGAAAAGAAGGGCCTGAGATAGGAGTTAGGCCCAGATTGGATCACTGGAGGAGGTGAAGGTGAGAAAGCAACAGGGCCGATAAGATTTGAGGCTCGAGCAAAGATCTGTAATTCTTGTTCTTGACATTAGCAGTACATATCGTAACAGTTCACTTGTCATCTTTCTTTCCTGCTTCCCTGAACCGGGCTCACCAGGGATCTGGCCAGGGGACCGGTTTGTCTGCCTTGCTTCCCCAACCTAAAAACCTGACTGTGAAAGAGACTAACAGGTTGCTCCTGCCCCATGCCTTCTCTCGGAAACCCTCGGATGGCTCCTCTGACACTAAGCCCTCCAGACAGGCTTCTAAGACCAAGCCCTCCTCTCTTGCCCCTGTTGTGGGCACCACAACCACCACGCCATCGCCCTCCGCCATCAAGGCTGCTGCCAAGAGTGCCGCCCTGCAGGTGACGAAGCAGATCACACAGGAGGAGGACGACAGTGATGAGGAAGTGGCCCCCGAGAACTTTTTCTCCCTCCCTGACAAGGCTGAGCCGCCTGGAGTTGAGCCATACCCTTACCCCCTTCCCTCTGTCCCTGAAGAGCTGCCTCCCGGCACGGAGCCAGAGCCCGCCTTCCAGGATGACGCAGCCAATGCGCCCCTCGAATTCAAGATGGCAGCAGGCTCCAGTGGGGCCCCTTGGATGCCCAAGCCTGGGGACGACTACAGCTACTGTCAGTTCTCCGCATATGGCGATGCCAATGCCGCTGGTGCTTATTATCAGGTGGGTAGCAGAGAACGTCGGAGCCTGGCGGTCGGAGAGCTTTGGGCCAGAGATACAGCCTCTGGGCATCGCTTTGGCTGAACTAAAAATCTTCCAGTGGTTTTCCTATACCTCTCCGGCCTCATTATGACAATCATTTCCTGCTAGCCTGGGACGGTTGGAAGGCTTAAGTCCTTTCGACCACTGTGATTCTCTGACTGGTCAATGTTACTCTTATTTTCAGTTTGGGCATGGGTAGGGACCCTTTTCAGATCAGGAACTCGAACAATTGTGTTTCCTAGGTGTTGGCTGTTAAACCTTGTTTCATCCATCGCTAATCAGGGACAATCTGTCTTCCCTATACATTGTTAGAAGGAAAGAAGATGAGAGTGTTTTGACTTCTTTGGGGGAGAGGGGGAATGAGATGCTATTTAAATCAGAAACCTCTTGTTTACATTCAGCAAATGAATAACAAAATGGAGTTCTGTGTCCAGTTATAAACATCATTAAGGCAATCTATGCAAATTAAGGCACTTTAAATACACTAGGGGACCCTGTAATGTAAATATCTTACTGTGAATTGAACAAGGAGAGGGTTAGGGGGCTGACATCCCCCATCCCTGCACAGTCCAAAGCCTTCTTACAACTTTCCATTCCCCAAAAACTTAGCTACTATTAGCCTACTGTTGACTGGAAGCTTTACTGGTAACAAATAGCTGATTAGCACATATTTTGTATATTATGTGTATTATGTACTACTATATTCTTACAATAAAGTAAACTAGAGAAGAGGAAATACCTTTACAGTGTTGGACAAACTCCACATGTAAGTGGAGCCATGCAGTTCAAATTCCTGTTATTCAAGGGCCAGCTGTACTATGGAAAATCATAATCGTTCTGGATTTTTATATAGTATTTTGATTTAGTCACTATTAAACCTTATTTCCGATTTAGCTCTCTATAAAATGAATGTTCTTACAGGGCATTTGGAATTTTGGGCAAAGGTGGAAGGATTAGGAAAAATGTGGGCAGGGTAGACACAGTTTCTCAGCCCCATGGCTGCCTGGCTCGGCTTCAGCAGGGGCCTTGCCTTCTAGGGTCCGACATCTGCACAGCTCACCCCTAAGGAGAAGCATCAGATTCCTGAACCAAAAATTCTGTAACACAAACTTGCTCTGTCCCCTGCTTTGGGAATTCCATACTGCCACAAGGTGGTTGTTTTTGGCATCAGGGGCCCAGAAGCCTTCCTGCCCATTCATTATGGGCAGTCTCCCTGTGACTAAGCCCTAAATAGGATGAGGAACAGAAATGACGGCCTCACCTCTTCTGCCCCTTCTCACATCAGAGCTTATTAAGGACCTATGAGCAGAAGCAGAGCCGGGGGCACAGTAAATACAAAGGTGGGAATCACTCTTGGGAAGCAGCTTAGGGAGCAGGGTGTAAACTGAAGCAGGAGAGAATCTATTTCTTGTCACCCTTTCCTAAAAATACCCATCTGTCTGCATGACGCATAACAGGAAAACTGCAAAAATTGTCTTGAATTGTGGGAGAGGTCCTTAGGATCAGTGCCTTTAACGGGTCCATCTGAGGGCATCACCATTACCTCTTGGATGAGGGTGTTCTTGGTTCCTGGGCAGACCTTGTCCCCACTCCACTGTGCCCTGAGTTGACGTGCCTTTTTCTTTCCTTGGCTGCAGGATTATTACAGTGGTGGCTACTATCCTGTACAGGACCCGACCCTGGTACCCCCCCAGGAAATTGCTTCAGATGCCTCCTTTATCGATGATGAAGCAGTAAGTTAACAAAGCACAAGTGACCGTCTTTGACCCACAGGCAAATCTGAAGCTAAAGGAAATTCTCTTGAAAACTATTCAGTTAGGACTAGGTGTGGTAGCACATAGCTGAGAATCTCCAAATAATAGGGCTTCTGTAAGAGAAGGTCATTATTTTCCTCACAAAAGAAGACTAGAGGGGGCGAGCCAGGCAGGACTGGTGGGACAGTTCCACAAAGTTGTCGGGTCCAGTCCCTCCGGATCATTATTTTACCACCTCTGGATTGTGGCCTTTATTTTTATGGTCAGTGACAGCAGCTGAGGCTACAGCTGCCACATCTGCAGTGCATCTAGCCCTCTGCTGTTGGGTGGGAAAGAAAGAGGAGAGACATTTCCCCCCCTTTTTTTCCAAGTTCACTTCCACTGCTATTTCATTGACTGGAATCTGGTCACATGGCCTTACCAGGTTGTAGGGGAGCCTAGGAAATGTAGTCCTTTAGTTGGGTGATAATATATGTAGGCAAAGTCTTGGTTCATTCACTGGACAGGAGAAGGGAAGAATGGATTTGGGAAGGAACAGCAGCCACACTAAGTAACTCCTGATGTTCATGTGACTGGATCTCCTGCTGCTGAGCTTCTCAGCCTCCGCGCAAGGGAATATAAAACCTTATGTCCTATGGCCATCAGGCCATGTTCAGGTCATAAAGTATTGTTTTATCTATAGGGTTGTCATAGCCTATTGAGAGGAGGGACTGGAAATAGAGGCTGCTTCCTCTTTGCATGCAGATTCTTAAAAAAAAATATATTTCTAGCCCCGTTGGCATGTGCAACAACAACAATAAAAACCAATTTCTATTTACCTGTTCACAGAAAGGTGTGAACCTTTGCATACTTCTTTGCCTGTGGTTAATATTGTGTGTGTGTGTGTGTGTCCCCTTTTTTTTTTTTTTTTTTTTTTTTTTTTTTTTTTTTTTTAAATATATTTTATTGATTTTTGTACAGAGAGGAAGGGAGAGAGATAGAGAGTTAGAAACATCGATGAGAGAGAGTCATCGATCAGCTGCCTCTTGCACACCCCCTACTGGGGATATGCCCGCAACCAAGGTACATGCCCTTGACCGGAATCGAACCCGGGACCTTTCAGTCCCCAAGCCGATGCTCTATCCATTGAGCCAAACCGGTCTTGGCCTTTTTTTTTTTTTAAATAGTGCTTTAAAAAAATATTTTTATTGATTTTGGAGAGGAAGGGAGGGGAAGAGAGTAGAGACATCAATGAAGAGAGAATCACTGATCGGTTGCCTTCTGCATGCTCCCCACTGAGGATCAAGCCTGAAATCCAGACATGTGCCCTGACTGGGAATTGAACTATGACTTCCTGGTTCATAGGTCGATGCTCAACCATTGAGCCACACCGGCCAGGCTGTATGTCCTTCTTGACAAGTTCCATAGTTAGGTTCTTTTTGTTCCAAGTCTGAGAGGCCTCAGGGAGCTGCTCGTCCATGGCAGAAGTCAGTTTATTGTGGGTAAAGTGGCCTAGAGGCCTCATTAATGCTCAGACAAGGACCTGGCTCTCACTGAAATCCGAATGTTTTGATTCCTCAGCACCCACACTCCCTTCCAGGAACATCTTTGGGTGACTGTTAAGTGATCTATTTGCTTCGTGAGGGGGAAGAGGAAAGAATAGTGCGTGGTTTCCTAGAGAATTTGCCAGGCCTTTTCCTATAAAACTCCCTCTCTATGCACCTCCATGTTTTCTCTCTCTGATGTCTGCTCTGGTCTGGGGTCTGCTGAATTGGTGATACCAAACCAATGAGAAGGAGGAATAGACATGTAAAAAGAACTGATTTCCAGAGAATTCCTAGATTTTTTGTATCCCAAATTGTTAATTTGAAAACTATGCTATCCTGGCCCTGACTGGTTTGGCTCAGTGGAGAGAGCGTCGGCCTTCAGATTGAGAGTCCCAGGTTCAATTCCGGTCAAGGGCATGTACCTTGGTTGCAGGCATATCCCCAGTAGGAGGTGTGCAGGAGGCAGCTGGTTGATGTTTCTTTCTCATCGATGTTTCTAACTCTATTTTTCACCCTTCCTCTTTGTAAAAAATCAATAAAATATATATATATTTTTTTTTTAAAGAAGAAAACTATGCTATCCTTTAGGAAGATACGATTTATAGTAATATGAGTGCAAATTCATACAAATTATTTTCAGTACTCACTTATGTTTGGAAATGTCTCTTGACCTTCCTTTCCCTGAGTCCAGGAGAACTGAGAAGTAGCCATGCATCTGGCATCAGGGCAGCTTGGCAGGGAGCAGGGTGAAATAATATATTACAGAGGGGAAGGGAGGATGCAATGGAATTGGGGAGTCACGAAACCATTTGATAACATATGGGTCCTTAGCCACATCTCCTAATCCTACTCCCCACTCCTGCATTTTTCTCCTTTCCCAGTTTAAGCGGCTGCAGGGCAAGAGGAACCGCGGGAGGGAGGAGATCAACTTTGTGGAGATCAAAGGTGATGACCAGCTCAGTGGGGCCCAGCAGTGGATGACCAAGTCATTGACAGAAGAGAAATCCATGAAGTCATTCAGCAAAGTAAGTGGGAAAAGTCTATTGAGGGGCAAACGTGGGAGGCCCCAGAGCAGAATGTGGTCCTGCTCCTTCCTGTTACTGTCAGCAGCGAATTTAGCAAGTGCCTGTTGTCAGCGGTATTAGAGCATGCACTAGCCTCACAGACACTGCTTCTGCCTCCAGAACTTTGCAGTACATTGCTCTCCATCTGGACGGTGGAGTCTGGTTGCTGAGATGGATGGTGGAGCAGTTTCCCAGTTGGGAAGATGCTACCATGTGTTGTGGCCCCTTCCGTGGCTGGATAGAACCCATAGCGTCCCTACCCTCTCCCTACTGCCATGCCCTCTCTCCATCCCATAAGCTGGGACCCGGTTCAGCATATCTTTGAGGTATGGGTACCACAGCGCTCAGAAGCCCCGGGATCCTAGGTTCTCAGTGTGCACCCCCTCCTTTCTCCTTTCCATTATTTATTGTAGCCATCTGTGGTCTTTTTTAAAAATTTGTTTTTATTGATTTTAGAGAAGAAAGGAGAGAGAGAAACATTGATGTCAGCTGCCTCCTGCACATACCCTGACTGGGGATTGAACCCACAACCTGGGTATTTGCCCTGACCAGGAATCAAACCAGCAACCTTTTGGTGCACAGGATGACAATCAACCAACAAAGCCACACTGGCCAGGACCACTTGCGGGGTCTTTTCATATGCTATATTCCTCGCATTCCCACACCACACTCCCACCTTCTTTGGGCTAGTTGTCTTCATTCAGAATGATGACCATCTACCTAGTAGCTGAATACAGCAAATGTGGACAATTATGAGCCTGCCAAAAGGGGAGAATGGGGGGAAACCTTGGACTCCAGCCCAGCACCAGCAAGGCCAAGGTCGGGCATCTTATTACCTTCTCTCGTTTGTTTTATTTGCAGCCACAGATGGCCATCTGAGCCCTAGCCATTTGTTTTAACTGAATGCTGGCGGTCATATAGGACAGAGCAAAGGATAGTGGTTAGATCAGTATAGATCCATCACTGTTTACTGGAAAACCCACTTAGAGCATGCTCTACTAACTGTGGGGGGAGAGAGTTACCATTACTCAGTAACAGTGACCGTTGTTAATGCTCACTGTGGGCCAAGGATGGCGCTGGATGTTTCATGTTCCTCATCTTTAACTGTCACATTAAATGACATTAAGTAGCAGCAAGGAATTGGAGCTTGCTATTTTCCCTGGTCTAAGTTTCCTTTCCACCATCTCAATACATCGAGCTAGATTTTTTAAAAAGACAGGCCCTGGCCATTGTGGCTCAGTTGGTTGTTACCATCCTGTCACCGAAGGTTCTGTTCCCGGTTAGGGCACACACTTAGGTTGTGGGTTCAGTCTCCTGTTGGGAGTGGGTTTGGTTCCCAGTTGGGACATTTTGGGAGGCAACCAATTGATGTTTCTCTCTCTCTCTTTCTCTCTCTGTCTCTCTTCCTTCCTCTTTCTAAAATCAACAAATGTATTCTCTAGTGAGGATTAGAAAAAATAAAAATAAGCCCGGCCTGTGTGGTTCAGTAGTTGAGCACTAACCCATGAACCAGGAGGTCACGGTTCTATTCTTGGTCAGGGCACCAGGGCACATGCCCAGGTTTCCGGCTTGATCCCCAATAGGAGGCGTGCAGGGGCAGCCAATCCATGGTTCTCCCTCACTGATGTTTCTATCTCTCCTTCTCCCTTCCTCTCTTGAAATGAATAAAGAAATATTTTAAAAAAATAAAGTAAAAATAAAAACGAAGATAAAGATGCGGATCTTGTCTCTGCGGAGTTCACAGTGCAGTTGGGGAAAACAGATTTAAGGACACTTGAGTATAAATGATTATAGTGCAAATTGATTACATAAGTGCTGAGGAGACTCCAGAGAGTTTGGGAGTTGGGTGGGGCTAATTAGGAAGCTTCTAGTCTGAGACAACACTGGCAGAGGACAGAAAAAGCACAGAGTGAAAGCCCAGACCAATACAGATTTTGACAGTAAATCTTTCGCATCATAATTTGGTTAGGGGTTCAGTGTAGTTACGGGTGAGAGGTGGAGAGATGGTGAAAATTTCAGTTCCAAGGAAGCTGGATGGGGGAGGTGGGGATTTAGCCAAAGGTGATTGATGGTAGAGAGTTTGGTAAACAGTACCCGTGTTTCCCCGAAAATAAGACATCCTCCGAAAAGAAGATCTAGCGCATGGAAAGATAAGACATCCCCTGAAAATAAGACCTAGCGCAACTTTGGGAGAAAAAATTAATATAAGACACTGTCTTATTTTTGGGGAAATAGGGTAGGTAAGAGACAGGCTTGATATCTGGACTGACGAGAGTGGGGGACAGAGATGAACAGGGCTTGAGGGGTTGTGAGAGGGGAGGGAGGCCCATGCTCTGGCACTTACGCTGCTGTAGATGGACCATAGGCAATTCAATTGGTGTCGAGTGTTCACTGTGGGCAGAGCTTGGTGCTGGGGTGGGATGGGTTTATTAAGAAATAGAAGACAGAGTTCTGACAAAGTATTTCCAGTCTAATGGGGATATTAGCAGGCTATTTCAGGCAAGTATTCCGAGCTTGGGTTTTTTTGCATAAGAGCTTTAATAAAAATAATTGCTTTGTAAGTATATAGGCATAAAAACAGCTCCAGACGCACTTTTCTCCCCCAGGACTTGGGCAGTGTCTTTGGTTTCCCATTCCCCATCATTGCACCATCTGGGCCCCTGAAAAACTGCTTTTCTTCCTGTGGGCTAATGGCTGTGTTTTCTCCCCTTGCAGAAGAAAGGTGAGCAGCCAACAGGCCAGCAGCGGCGGAAACACCAGATCACGTATCTGATTCATCAGGTGAGAGCGCCGAGAGCCCTGCCTGCCTGGCAGGATCCCTAAAACCTGAGAGTTTAAAGGCTGACCTGGAAGCCAGGTGGCAGGCACCAACTCTGGGAAAGCGTCCTCTGCCATTCTCCAGGTGGCCACTAGGAGTGTGTGTGTCCTTCAGAATTACTGCTCTGTGTCATTCTCCTTTCATATAAAACCCAGGTACAGGTGCTAAAGTAAACTCTGTCCAAAACATGAATGTAGGGGGAGTGAAATAGTTTATGGCTGCCCCCGGCAAGCCCCCCTGGGGATCGAGCTGGCAACCCGGGCATCTCCCTTGACCAAATTCAAACCACCTCCTCCCCTCCCCGCCTTCGCGTCCTCCCGCTGGCCCCCTCGCTCCCTCTGCCCCAGCCACACTAGGCTAATGCTCTGTCCATTGAGTTAAACTGGCCAGGGCTTTTTTTAAAAATATATTTTTATTGATATTTTAGTTTAATTTATATGAGTTTCAGATGTCCGTCATAATGGTTAGACATTTATGTAATTTATGAGGTGGTTCCCCCAATAAATCTAGTACTCATCTGGCACCATCCATAGTTATTATAATACTAGAGGTCCGGTGCACAAATTTGTGCATGGGTGGGGTGGGGGGGCAGGGACTTCCAGAGGTTGGCTGTGGAGCACACTGACCACCAGGGGGCAGCTCCTATATTGAGCATCTGCCCCCATTGTCAGTGCGCTTCACAGTGACTGGTCAACCAGTCATCTGGTTGCTTAGGCTTTTATATATTTAGATTGACTATATTCCCTGTGCTATATTCTATTATATAAATATATATTTAAAAATATATTTTATTGATTTTTTTACAGAGAGGAAGAGAGAGAGAGATATAAAGTTAGAAACATCAATGATAGAGAAACGTCGATTAGTTGCTTCCTGCATACTCTCCCTGGGGAGGTGCCTGCAACCAGCGTACATGCCCTTGTCCAGAATCGAATCCCGGACCCTTCAGTCTGCAGGCTGATGCTCTATCCACTGAGCCAAATTGGTTTTGGCTTATTATACTTAAAAAAAAAAAAAAAAAAAATTTGATTTCAGAGAGGAAAGGAAAAAGAGAGAGAAACATCAATGATGATAGAATCATTGATGGCTGCCCCCTACTGGGGATCGAGCCTGCAACTCGGCATATGCCAAAGCCGGAAATTGATATTAGCCTATAATTTTCTTTTTCTTTTTTTTAATGTTTTGTCTAGTTTGGGAGGCCACAGTTTGATTCCTGTCAGGGCACATGCTCAGATTGTGGGCTCAATCCCCAGTGGAGGTGTGCAAGAGTTAGCCAATCAGTGATTCTCTCTCATCATTGATGTTGCTTCTACCTTCCCTCTAAAATAAGTAAAAAAATATATTTAAAAATATTCTCTCTTGCCGAAGCCGGTTTGGCTCAGTGGTAGAGCGTTGGTCTGCGGACTGAAAAGTCCCAGGTTCGATTCCGGTCAAGGGCATGTACATTGCTTGCGGGCACATCCCCAGTAGGGGGTGTGCAAGAGGCAGCTGGCCGATGTTTCTCTCTCATCGACGTTTCTAGCTCTCTATCCCTCTCAATTCCTCTCTGTTAAAAATCAATAAAATATATTAAAATATATATATATATATTCTCTCTCTTTTTTTAATTTCTTTTTTTTATAGCAAAGGTAGAAATTTATTAAAGAACAAGTACAGACTCCCATGTGTGGAGGGGGAAGCGTCCCACAGAATGGACTCCCACATAGGGAAGGGAAAGGGTCCCCTAAAAATATTCTTTAAAAAAAATCGAACACCTCAGTTTGACTCTCCCTTGCCCCTTCTTCCTTGCCACAGGCTAAGGAGCGAGAGCTGGAGCTGAAGAACACTTGGTCCGAGAACAAGCTCAGCCGCCGGCAAACCCAAGCCAAGTACGGGTTCTAGGCTCCGGACCTGCCTGCAGATCCCAGGATCGCCAGCAGCCCCGCTGGCCCCGCCCTTTGGGGCACCAGCTGCCCCAAGCCCAGGACCTCTCTCCTTGAGGATCTAGCCCTCGCCTCTGCGAGAATGAACATATTTGATAGATTTTTCTTACAAAAGTTAGAAAACTCGGCTCCTTTCTGTCTTGGAGCTAGCAAAGACTCGAGTGACGCCTCCGAAGGGGCTCGGAGTTCTTGGATGGGAATTTGCTCCCTATTGGGTGTGATGAAATGTTGAACCCCTCCCTCCGCCCTTTTTTTTTTTTTTTTTTTTAAACCAGGGATGTCTGTTGAAATAAAACATTCAGTCTGACAGATGCTGCCTGCCCTGCGTCCTTTCCTACTTTTCAGTATGGCCTCCTTTTTCGTTTTGGATCTATCTCACTTGCTGTCCTGTCCTTGTGTCTGTTTTCACCTTGTGTAAAGCATTCCCCAACCATCCTGAATTGCCTTGATGGTTACCTTGTCTTCTTCTCTTTCTACCTAACCTAAATACAGAGAAACTAGGTTCGTGGCCATTGAAGACCTAGGAGTTACATGTAAATTGTGTTTGGGGCAGGAGTTTCTAATCTCAAACATGGGAAAGTTCTTGGGTGTCTCTGAAGATTAGAGGAAGCCAGGAGTTTCTTTCTGTGACATGAAAGAGTTGTTAGACATAAAATTCATTCCTGCAAGAGGTTTCCCTGAAGATGATTTCAGTTTACCAGAAATTGGCCTAGACTGATTTGGAAGCTTTGCATAGAGCTGGGAGCTAACCAAGTCTGAGAGACTTTTGGATCCCTAGCTTTTTTTATTTATTTTTATTTATTTTTTTTATTTATTGATTTTTGTACAGAGAGGAAGGGAGAGAGATAGAGAGTTAGAAACATCAATGAGAGAGAGTCATCGATCAGCTGCCTCTTGCACACCCTCTACTGGGGATGTGCCCGCAACCAAGGTACATGCCCTTGACCGGAATCGAACCCGGGGCCCGTCAGTCCCCAAGCCAACGCTCTATCCATTGAGCCAAACCGGTCCCGGCTGGATCCCTAGCTTTTTGCCAGCGAGGAAGGGATGGCTTGGGTGGGTGGTTGGAGAAGGGAGCTGGTGGGGTCTATGGATTCAGTTAGCTGTCAGGCTCAGTGATGCCAGAGTGACAAGATAGAAGGAAGGCATGGTTCCTCTGCCAGGGAAGGGTGCACAGAGGGAGGGAAGGCATGTGTACTGGTCACAAAACTGCAGATGGTCCTGAAATGTGTTGCTGAAGGCACTGGGACTCCAGTGGGGCTTAACCGCAGTGGCATCCTGCAGGAAGAGAGGGTTGAAGGAACTCCTGTGAGAAGAAAGGCCTTGGGTGCCAATCAGGAGCACTGATCGGACAGAGACGTTTGACTCCAGCTGGGAGCAGGGAATGTACAGAGGGATTGGTTTTTGACAGTCCTGGTGACGGGGAGGTTCAAGGCCAGAGGGGCAGCTTAGTGTGTGGTGGGGACTTGGGGCTGAGAGGGAAGAGGCAGCAGTGTGGCCTCTCACCATCCTGGTCCTGTGTGTTGGGTAAGTTGAGTCTGTTTGCCATTAAGTGCAGAGGAGGGTTTCATCACTTACAGGAAAACCACCCACTTATCTGAAATCTGACCTACTTTGGGGCTGGAGCCAGACAGGGCTCTGGATCCCTCAGGGACCTTCAGGCTGCAGTTGTCAAAATCGGTGCATTAGCTCCCACCACTCCCACCATCCACAGAGGCACTGGGGACTGAGATTGCCCCTCTGGGTGTCTTAGGTGGTGAGGCAGGTTTAACAGGGCCAAGCAGTCCGTTCTGAGGGGTGAGTGCTCTTTCCTGGACCCATTACGCTACAGGTGCAGCCCTGCTCCTGAGGTGCCATCCTCCTGGGACTGCAGTCAGCTTCTCATCCTTGGGGCTGCATCGTGATGTAGCGGGAAGGGCTCTGTGCCGGGAGGCAGGACGTGGTAGGGAGAGCCCAGTGCCTTCTGGGAATGACAGGCCAGATAGCTAAGGTTCCCTTCGCCTTTCGCCTCCTCTGATTCTCTGCAGGTCATTTTAAGCCACTATTTTTTAAAGCCACTTTTTGGTTCTATCCATGATAACATTTTATTTAGTGGATGGAGTTTCTTGGTCACCAAAATAAATTTGACAGGTTAGAAAGTTGACAACTTCATCTGGGTGGTAGCAGCCTCAAGTCTGGTAAACAGACAGGAAAGAGACAACAGGGATGAGGGAGAGAGGAGTAAGGGATGGCACTTGGTTAAAATCGGCAGGCAGCCACCAGGGGGCAGAGGGAGGAGGGGGTGAAGAACTTGGTCGGAGATGTATCCAAGTCGCATGGCAGGTTTTGGAGGGGCTGGGGCACCGTTCCAGTGTATTGACCAAACCGTAGAGCCTGGGAAGCTGAGCTATACAAGGATTCAACTTAAGAGACTGCAAAGCTGTCAGGGGTTTTCAGCTTCTGCCCCCTGGGGAGGGGTGTGGCCAGGTCTTCACCCCAATTGAGTGCTGAGCTTGCTGTCCAAAAAGTGAGTTTCTTGGAGGGGATAGTTGTAGTCCTGGGGACCTTGGGAAGCGCTGTGCTACCTGCTTCTAACCTTTTTGACCCTCTCCCTCAGCTTCCAAGTGGGTCCGGTGTTCGCAGGCCAGTAGAGATGGTTGAAGGGGGGCCTCAGTGATGAGTGGGCTCATGGGAAGCGATGTGCTGTGGAGTTGGATAGCTGAGGTTATGGAGTTCTTCTCACACATTGTAGGACACCTTACTGAGATTGTCTTCTGCTGTCCCTGAGGGAGCAGATAGGATGAAAGGGGCAGCTTAGGGGAGGCAGGAGCAGGTCAATGTGGAGGGTCGTCAGGGTCAGCCGTGGTGCCAAAGGGGCTGGAGCTGGAAGGTGTGGCCTTTCTTCAGGCTCTGAGGGGGCCTGGGGCTGGGGGTGGAGATTCCCCTCAGACCTGAGAGAGGGCTGTGCCAGAGAAAGCCCTGCCTGGAGGGATGGACTGGCCATGGGAGATTAGCAGGGAAATGACCCCCACCCCACCCTCAGCACCATGGCTCCAGCTCATTTTCCTATAAGAGTTACCTTCATCCTGAAGTTCCACCATAGCCTCAGATCTTAGCTTGGCAGCAAGCGAGCGAGCAGGACGGTGCTGGGGCCCGTGGTTTTGGTGAGGGGGAGGCTTCAGGGCTGGGCTCGCAGCTGGAGCTCTTGGGAGGATGGGGACCTTGTCCCTTTGCCTGGTGGAGGGGCCCTGTGTCTGAGGGAGAGCCCTGGGTTGGGATGGCATGATCTGGGCTTGACTGCGTCCAACTCCCTGCCACTTCTCACTAGATGTGTTTCCTATTTAGTTGAACCGAAGTCAGTCACAACGGGTCTGAGGTCCCTGTTAGCCCTGCTCTGCCAAGCCCTTCCTTCTGATGGTGTCTGAGCTGTGCAGCAGCCCAGTGTGCAAACAAGAGGCATTACTCCCATTGGAAAGGAATGTGAGGAATGGATGGACGCAGAGAAAAGGTTTCCTGCAAAGGTTATGCAGCCAGTTAGTACAGAGCCATATGAATCCAGGGCTTTGGACGCCAGCATCTGGATTCTCCCCCCGCCCCCCCCTGAGTGAGTCCAACCCGCACTGCGTGAAGGAGGGGGAGACGGAGGGTCACCGGTCCCACTCTGCCAGCCTCCAGCAGGCTTCGCTCCTTCAGAAACACCAAGGGGGTCACTAGGTAGTCCTGCCTCCTCCCAGCGCCTGCCCATCCTGTCAGCCTGTTTTCTGACTTTCTGATGCACAGCTCTTGCTATGCAGTGAACTCCTTTTTCTGCCTCCTCTCCCTGCCACAAGGAATCAGCCACTAGGTGACTCCCTGAGTCTAATCGGAGACCTTTCTTGCACTTTGGGCCTCTGATGTATGTAACCATCTGCTCCTGCCCTCCCTCCCCCCCCTCTTGCTCAGGAGGGGGTTTAGACCTACAGGCAGCAGGAAGTGGAACCCCAGCTCTGTTGACTCAGCAACCATGTTTCTCCTTAAGCTGATTAGCACTGGAGTGGAAAGGAGGGGAATTCGCTTGTCACTGGAGCTGGCACCTGCACCAGCGGGGGGAGCGTGGTGGTTGCAGCCCCAGGGCCTGTGAGACAGGCTGCAGGGATGGGCCTGGGGGATTCCTGTGCCTCTGGCAGGAAAAGGGGCCCTGATGGCACTGGCTGCCTTGAACAGGCTGCACAGACGGGACCCCTGGAGTACCTGGGCCTGCGTGGTTTTGGGGCGAGTGGGGGGCAGTCTCTGTTCTGAGCCCCAGTCTGAGACAAAAATAAGACCCAGGGCCGATGATTCCAGGTGGTTGAAGACCAGATTATGGGGTATGCCCTGGGGCAGGAGGCTGCTCTGAAGTAGGTCTGGGCAGAGGATGCTTCACAAAAGGGACAGGGAAGGGAACTGGCTTCCAGCGGAGGCAGAAGCCGGTGGCCTTGGCCTTGGCCTTGCTTGAAAGACACAAAAGAGTCTTGGAGCTCACACACAGTGCATGCTCCTCTTCCCAGTCTTGTGCTTGGCAGAGGGTGAGGGAAGGAGAGGTAGGGGCTACCCTCAACCCCTTCCCTCCCTGCTCCTTTCTCTCCTGGCATCACAGGAGACAGAGCCGCCCTCTGGCCCTGGTTGCCCGCTCAGTGAGGGAAGGTCTACTTTGCAGAGAAAGTCCGTGTCCCTCGTGCAGGTGTCTCTCAACACCCAGACCCTGCTCCCTCCCCCTGCAGTGGCAGGTCCATCACCTGCGCTTCCACTACAGGAGAGAGCCAGTGACTGAAAGAGCCTGGAGTATCTGGATTGCTGTGGGGGAAGGTGGTGGGTGATGATTTATTAGCCAGACAAGAATCAACAAACAAGTTCTAACATCTGTTCTGGCCAAACCAACCCTCAGAAAGCAGCAGCATTGGACCAGGGCCCAGACCCAAAGGCTCAGGGGACCAAGGAAATCAACTCTGTGAGGAGAGGCCAGGGCAGCGGGAGGCAGCAGGCCCTCCTAGCCCACATCCTCAGAGGAGCACCAGACACTGAGGACTCTGGGAGGGAGCCGGTGAGTGTGTCCCTAAGAGGAAGTGGGTTCCACGTCTGCTCCTCTGACCTCCGGGCTTCTCTGTGGGAGGCCCAGGCCTGTCAGGACAACAGGGCTACGCTGGGATCTGGAGGAAGGGAACCAGCACTCAGGACCCAAGACCCAATGCGGTGGAACCCAGGAAAGCCACCAGGTTTCCTAGCTAAGGAAATTTCTGACATTTCCTGTGAAGACGGTGGATGTGGGGTCAGGAACATAGCACTAAACCAGGGACTTAGGAGGCCTGGGTCCCAGTCCTTGACCTCAGCCAAGTCGCTCTCCCATTGGCTTTGTTTCCTTATCTGCACAGCAAGGGATTGGACTTGATCAATAAGGGCAAAAAGAGATGCTGCTCCTCTTCCTTCCCTCACCCACAGCAGACATCACTAATCAATCACCGTGCTCTTTTCTGCTGAGCTCAGAAATGACCTTAACATCCTTTCCTAGGCAGCGCCGCAGAGCCTTAGGCAGCAAGGACCAATGGATGGGAGCTGGGATACGAGGTGACACAGTTTTGCCATCTTTGCAATAGATGACAGCTGAGGTCCTTTCCAGCGTTGGTCAATCACCTTGTGCCATCTACATCTCCTCAGAAGGGCGCCTGGGTGTGTGTGAAGTTCTTTGGGCCTGATGTTCCAGGTTAGCCTCCCACAGCTCAGACACTGGCTACTGAGGGGGCCCTAGGGAGAGCCACGCCTTTCCTCTGTCCTGGATCTCCTGTGTAGGTTGTGAGGGAGGCTGTGTCCCCACGGAGGCGGGGGGTGGCGGGGCACAGGAGGGCCTTGTCCAGCCGCAGAGTTCTCAGAATGCAGCTGCTGGCCACCGGGATGCTGCAGAGAGAAGGACAGTCTTAGGCGACACCCTCTACCCTCCGCCTTTTAGGCCTACCTGCTGCCTGACAGCCCGAGACATCTGGTCTGAACAGACACTGGCCTGCACAGAGGAGGGCTAAATACCTCTTGTTCATTCAGCAAACATGTCCTGAGCGCCTGCTCTGCTGAGCACCCTGCTCTGCAAACCGAGAGGAGTGAGTCCCAACCCCCACCCTCAGGGGACTCACTCTGCTGGGCAGGGGTGGCCAGTGTCCCACGGGCTCAGTGGTGTGGCGGGTGAGTATAAAACAGTGGACACCTCTGTGGTCGGTCAGGGGAGTCTTTCCAAAGGAGGAGAAGGGCAAGATAGTCTTTTTTTTTTTTTTTTCCCCCATTTAACATTTTTTATTTTTTTGTTTCATTATTATTATTATTATTATTATTATTATTATTTTAACATATTTTATTGATTTTTAGGGCAAGATAGTCTTGCAGGCTGATTAGAAAGCTCCCAACTGGCAGGAGGGTGTACTTGCAGGAAGTTGGTATGAGCAGAGGGACTGGCGTGTGCAAACCCCAGGAGGCTCGAAACCACCTGGTGTACTGGGAGAAACATGACCAGCTCTGGGAGGGGGGGCGATAAAGTTGAAGAGGGCACCTTCCCAAACTAGCTTTCAGGAAGTCCTTCCTGTGATCTCGCCTTTCCCTGCACCCCCATTTACCTGGCTTCCTGGGACAGGCCTGGACCGGCACTTCCGAAGGACCGAGTGCTGGAGGATGCACGGTGGGCCCTCACCCCGTGACGGCACCCCCACCTCCACCTCCACCTCGGCGTAGATGTTGCTGGGGGCTTCCCCGGGGCTGCCCCGGCCCATGGCGTAGAAGGCTATGGGCTCATCGAGCTCCTGGTAGATGGGGTTGGAGGGCGTGGAGGGCAGGGCCCGGCAGGGTC
Source organism: Pipistrellus nathusii (assembly GCA_963693515.1). Taxonomy (NCBI): domain Eukaryota; kingdom Metazoa; phylum Chordata; class Mammalia; order Chiroptera; family Vespertilionidae; genus Pipistrellus; species Pipistrellus nathusii. The sequence continues at coordinate 14,329,563 of OY882875.1, forward strand.
GTGGCGCTGGGCTTGTGTAGGCTTCGGGGGACAGCAGAGGCTTGGTGGGGACAGGAGGCTTGGGCCTTGGTGGTGGCTGGGAGAGCTAGGAGAGAAAGGGATGCCAGGGAGAAGGGTGGGTCAGAGCAACCAGGTAGGGTCCCCGCAGGGGGCGGTGCCCAGCCAGAGCTCCAGCCCTCTGCAGACCCCCCTCCTCCCAGCGGCCACACTCCTCACTGGCCATGCCTCCTTTTAGTCTCCTGGGTCCTCAGCCCCCTTCTACCCTGCCTCCTCCCAAGTCCTCCAGCCCAGTACCTCCTTCTGCTCGCTGCCCCCCTCTTTCTGGGGGAGAGCTCTGGGCTTCTCCTTTTTGAAGACAGGGCTGTACTGGGGGGGTGGGTCCTGGCTTTTGCTCCCAGCATCTGATTCTTCAGTCCTTAGGGACAGTCCTGTTGGCTCTGGGGTCTGCAGGGGAAGGAGGCTTGAGGGACTGGGTGGAGCAGGGACAGCGGGTGGGGGTGGGAAGGTGACCCGGGAGGACAAAATGAACCAGTCCAGTGGAGGATGGGGCGAGGGACACAGAAATTTGGCCTGCCCTGGGTTCCCTGGGTGAAGCAGAGGGCACAGAGATGGCAAGGAGACCAGGGGGAAGGAAGGTGGCTCTTGTCACAGGCAATCTCTAGCTTTAAACGCAATTTCACCTGGAACACGGGGCCAGGCTGGTCCCCATTCCTGCCTGTGGTTGTAAACATGCAACAAGGCTGGCGAAGTCTTTGGCCTAACATTTTTTTTGGCAAGATAGATCTCCAAGACGGTTGTGCTTAGGTTTCTTTCTGCAGGTGTCAGAGGAATATTTCTTGGCGATATCAGCTAGATATTCTAGGGCAGGGAGACGAGCCTTACAGCGGGGCACTCTCCTCCCTCAAGAGGCGTGCTTTCAGGTCAGCGTTTAGCCCTGGGGTCCCGGATGCTCCCAGGTGGCTCAGGCCAGGGGCTTGCCTTGTGCTCCTGCAACCCACCAGGTGCCCGTCTTCATCTGGAGGCGTACCGGAGGGCGCTGCAGGCTTCATGGATCCAAACCAGAATTCCTATTCCCTGCCTCCTCCTCCTCCTCTCTCGGCAGTCCCTTTGTGAATAAAAGGTAGCACCTCTCCCTGCTGCCATAGCAGCACCTGAGGAGTCAACCCTGACTCCTCCCTCCCACATCTGATGGAACACAGCCCTGCTCCTTCCACAGCCTAAATATTTTTACATCTTCTCTCCCTGCCCACAGTCACCACACACAGCCCAGGCCTCTCCATCCTCCCCTGTGTGATCCTGCCCTTCAACCCCTCCTCCCCTCTGTGTGCGCGAGCCTGCAGGAACTTTCCTAGCAACCCTTCGGGGGCAACCCCGTGCTCCATGATCAAGTCCAAACTCCAAAGAGCTTGAGTGACAAGACCCTTTGAGACCCCATCATAGAGGTTGGTCTCCAACAGTTCTGCCTTCCACTCTGTCAGTTCCAGCTGGTTCCCTCACCTCCAGACTTCCCTACACCCCGTTCTCACTGCTCCAGAATCTTAGGTCTCCCCTGTTCCTCACAAAATCCCACAAGAATTGCCTATAGGCATAGTTCCCACTTTTAACAAAATATTTTTAAGAGAGAGAGAGAGAGAGAGAGAGAGAGAGAGAGAGAGAGAGAGAGAGAGATCAATGTGATAGCAAAACATTGATTGGCTGCCTCCTGCACACCCCCTAAGGGGATCGAGCCCAAAACCCAGTCATGTACCCTGACCAGGAATGGAACCAGCAATCTTGGAGAACATGAAATGACACCCAATCAACTGAGCCACACCGGCCAGAGTGACCCCACTTTTTTTTTTTTTAACTGATTCCAGTCAAGCTCCAAGGAACCATTCGTGCCCAGGTCCCCAATGACCTCTTGGCTAAATTCTATCGTCTGGACCCCTAGGCACTTGCTCTTCCCTGACTTGCTTTTTTTTTTGCTTGGCTTCCAGACCATCACACTCTCCTGGCTTTCTCCTCTCTGTCTGCTCCTCCTCAGTTTTCTTTGTAGGTTCTCCTTCATTTCTGCAAACTCTAAATTGTGAAGACTTCGTAGTCCTTTCTTTTCCATCTGCACTCATTCCTGAGTGAGATTTCACCCCTCCTGAAGGCTTCAGAATCAATCCAGCTACATGCTGATGACTCTGAAATAGTTATCCCGGGTCCAGACCTCTATCCCAAACTCCAGACCCGTGTATTCCAACTGCCTACTTGACATCTCCACATGGATATCGAATGGACATTTCAAATTGTACTTATCAATACTGACCTGATCTAACTACCCCCGGACATGCCCCTCCTATAGCTTCCTCCTCTTGTGGCAGGATAGGAAGGAGCTAGGGAAATTCCTTGACAAGTGGAATAAGGGAAACTGAGACAAAATAATTAAACAAGACCAAACAATTTGAGCAGTTTACAACAAGCTAGTGAATCACAAGGTTTTATCTTCCCTGACCAAGGACACTTAGGAGCAAATGGTTTACACCAGCCTCGATCTGGTCCCTCTTCAATAATGTTCGTTAAAAGTAAAACTAACCCCTGATCCCTCTATCTGCACCTTCTGATGAATCAATATATTGAAGGACACACCTGAAAAGCTAATGAATAATCTATTGAGACCCTCTCCTGAGACCTTCCCTAGGATTCCAACGAAAGATAAGAAGCCTCAAGACAAAGGGCTCACAGTGCTCAGCTGGTTTGGCTCAGTGGACAGAGCGTGGGCCTGCAGACTGAAGGGTCCTGGGTTCGATTCCAGTCAAGGGCACATATCTCGGTTGTAGGCTCGATCTCCTGCTGCATGTGGGAGGCAACTAATCAACATGTCTCTCTCACATCGATGTTTCTCTCTGTCTCTCCTCCCTTCCACTCTCTAAAAAACCAATGGGGAGAAAAATGTCCTCAGAGGATCAACATCAACAACAAAAAACACCACAAAGGGCTCCCAGTGAATTCTTGTTAGAGCATGCCTACACCTTGTACTCATTGTCCGTCTCCTCACTAGAATGCGAGCTCCATGAAGGCAGAGACATTTTGGTCCGTTTGGTTTACTGTTATTTTCACAGACCAATGCCTGGCACAGAGTGGTCCCTCAGAATTGCCCGAACTTCCTCGGGGAGGTAATCCCTGACGCAGCTCTCCTCTCTCATCACACCTTCACACTGGTTTCCCATTATTTGTCTCTTTGCTGCTGGTTAGTAAGTTTTGTGGGTTTGCAACCCATCTGTCTGTCCATGGTCCTAGTTCTAGAGCCTGCCGGCATCTGGTACATGCTGGGTACTCAATAAATATATATATTTTTCAAGTATGTTTTCATTGATTTTTTTTTATATTTTATTGATTTTGTACAGAGAGGAAGGGAGAGAGATAGTTAGAAACATCGATGAGAGAGTCATCGATCAGCTGCCTCTTGCACACCCCCTACTGGGGATATGACAGCAACCAAGGTACATGCCCTTGACCGGAATCGAACCCGGGACCCTTCAGTCCCCAAGCCGACGCTCTATCCATTGAGCCAAACCGGTCTCGGCTCATTGATTTTTTAGAAAGAGAAGAAGGGAGAGGGATAGAGAGATAGAAAAAGTGATGAGAAACATTATCGATCGGCTGCTTCCTGCATGCCCCCTGCTAGGGATCAAGCCTGCAACCTGGGCATGTGCCCCTGACATTTTGGTTCCTGGACTGATGCTCAACCACTGAGCTACACCGGCCGGACAATAAATATCTTTTAATTGAAAAAAAAAAAAAAAAAAAAGCAAAACAAATGACCTGCCTGACAGGTTGGCGCGGTTGGTTGGAGCATTGTCTGATGCACCAGGGTTTCAGATTCGATCCCAGGTCAGGGCACGTACAGGAATCAACCAGTGAATGCACGAATGAGTGGCACAAAGAGTCGATCTCTCTCTCAAGTTAATAAATTAAAACAAAATAAAACCCACAATGACCCATGCGCCTGACTGGGTACTCCCAGGAAGTCATGTCTCTCTTTGGCTGGGCTGGTCTCTCAAGGATTCCCTCCCCAGCGTGCCTCTCTCCAAGGGCTTCCCTCGGAGAGAGATGGGCAGAGATGAGAACGTGCCCGGTGAGAAGGGGCGCTGTCGGGGTAACGGGGTGGGGGTGAGGGTCCAGGCGGAAGCAGGGGCCGTACCTGGCGGGCCAGGGGCTGGCTGAGCATCTCCCCGTAGGGGCTGAGCGGGGACCCCGAGTAGTGGCGCAGCAGGTCCTGCAGCCGCGCGTGGGCGCTGTCCTCGCCCAACACCACGTGGCGGCCGTCCCGGAGCTGGGCCAGCAGGAAGTGGCGGCAGCAGGTCCGGCTCCTGGAGGGCCCGGGGGGGGGGGGGGGATCAGACCTGCTCCCAGCACCCCAACCCTCCGGCCGGGCCCCCAGCATCCCAACCCTCCCTCCCAGCCGGGGCCACCAGCACCCCAACCCTCCCAGCCGGGGTGTCCCACTCTCAGGGGCGGGATGGTGGGGCTGAGGAGGGCCCAGCGAAGAGCCCCTCACACCTCCGCCCCCGGCCCCGCCCTCTGATTGGCCCGCTCGGAAGCCCACTTCCGGTCGGGCGGCCCGCCCACCTGTAGGTCAGCACGAAGGCCACGGCGCTCTCGCTGAAGCGCACCAGGTAGCGCCCCTGCGGCTCGGCCTCCAGCAGCCTCTCGGCCTCTCTGAGGGGACGGAGAGGAGACAGGACGGGGCGCTGACTCTCCCAGCCGCCTCCCTGCTTCCCGGGCTCTCCGGGGGACCCGCCCCGGAGCAGGTGACCTGAGGTGGCCAGAGAAGGCGGGTGGGCGGGAGAGGATGTGGGCGCTGCTCTTCCGCCGCAGGGCAGGGCCCGGGCGTGGACCGGACCCAGAGGGCCCACCCGGGGGCGACGCCCGGCCTGAGGGCCGCTGGCTGTGGGCTGGCGGGTGCGAGGAGTGGCGGTGGGTGGGGTGGTGGAGCGGGGAGTGAGGTGACAAAAGTCAAGCTGACAGAAGTGAAGCGGAGAGATGGAGGAGGAGGTGGGAACTGCGAGGGCGGCCAGAAAGAGGAGGGGGCTGGGCGAGCGCCTGGGAGACAGGTAGAAACCATGCGGGTTAGGAGGCCTTAGATACAGGAGGATGATTGAGTCTAGAGAGGGGAAACCGAGGCACAGAGGGGATTGGACTGGAGCCTCTCCAACCATCTCCAGGAGACGTTCCTTGCGGGGTGGCCTGGGAGCCTCCCGGAGTCGTGGCCTGGACGGGTAGCCCCAATCTACACCGCCTGACTGGCTGCGGCCCCAGGCCTGGCCCCTGCCGCCTCTGGGCCCGTTTCCTCTCGGTGACTCACCTCCGAGTGATGAAGCCGTGGAACCAAGGCGGGGCGGCCCCGTGCTGCAGGAGCCCCTGGGCCTGGGTCTTCTGGAACCACGCCCGGGTCTCGGCCTGCAGGGACTGGCCTCCTTCCTGAGGCACCTCCTCGGCCTTTCCCGCATCCCCTGGACTGGAGGCGGCCCCCGGGGCCTGGGGAGATGCCTGGTCAGGGGAGGCGTTCAGGGAGGGAAAGTCGCCATGATTAGTGGGCCCTCTCTGGACTCCAGGCCAGCGGCCACCTTCTCATCCTCGTCCCCAGGCCCTCCGGGGCGCGGGGGGAGGTCCCCAGCCCCCAGCCCAGTTGCCCAGAAAGTCCTTCCCACCCAAGGGGTAACTTAATCCGTCTCCAGCTCCAGTTGTTCTGGTTTCTGGGAAATTTCTTCCTACTTCCCTCCGGGCCTTTAAGCCAGTAGCGACAAGCTGTTGAATTTTGCTTAAACGGGGTGACGTCTTCCAGGTGGACAGGAAGCCATGCCCTGGCCTGGAGGGTGAAGCCCCAGAGGCCAGGATAAGGGAGAGTTGGCCCTACAGCAGGAGGGACGGAGCAGGTGGGCCGGGAGGATCTTCCACCCACTGGGTAGGCTGGAAGGACTGAGGTGGGGGTGTGCCAGGCCAACAGAAGCCGCGGATCCAGGCACCATTGCCTGCTTCCAGGGCTTGGTCCACTCCCTGTGCCCTGGTCACCGGGGACTCCGCTGAGCACAGGGAGGAGGGATTCCCATCTCCTCTTCCTCTCTGTGCGCCCGCGCCTGTAGGCAGCCCCAGCCCGCTCCTGCCTTCTCCCATTGGCCTTTGTCCATCTGTGTGTCCTCACCCGCGGGAGGCTTGAGAGCGGGTGAAGGAGCGGTACCCCAGGTTCCCACTCACCGCGGCGTGGACATCTGGGGCTCTGGGGCTGACCTGGGCCTCTTCAGCCCGCGGGGCCTGGGGTCTGGTCTCCTTAAGCAAACCCTGGCAGCTTTTTCGAGTCAAGTCTGAGGGCTGGAAGGTGGTGAAGGTCGAAGTGGGGGGTTTGTAACCTCCTGTTGGCACAAAGAGGACAGCGGGGCTCTCAGTGAGGGACTGCCTCTCTCTGCTGCCCATCCCTCCCCCAGGCTTAGAGGTCCCTCTGACCGGGGACCTGGAGGCCAGGGACAGTCATGACAGCGGGAGAAATGCAGGCAGGACAGTGGGGGTGGGGGGAGAAGGGGAGTTTATCAGGGAAGAGGAGTGTGGAGCCAGTGAGGCGAGGAGGGGCTGAGCATCAGAGGGGCTGGCTGGGAAAACAGCACAGGAACAAAGGTGGATGTCAGCTGGTCTGGTGGCTTGGACGTCAGACCCACAGTTAGGGAGCTGAGGCAGATCACTTTATTTAAAAAAATATAATTTTTTTATTGATTTCAGAGAGGAAGGGAGAGGGAGAGAGAGTAGAAACATCAATGATGAGAGAGAATCATCCATTGGCTGTCTCCTGAAGGCCCCATCCAGGGATCGAGCCAGCAACCTGGGCCTGTGCCCTGACTGGGAATTGAACTGGGACCTCCTGGTTCATAAGTCCATGCTCAACCACTGAGCCACGCTGGCCGGGCTAGGCAGATCTCTTTAGTGCAGCCCCTCTTCTGGCCTCGGGTCTCCTGGCTTCTCCCTTCTCTCCTCCCTCCTCCCTAAGAAGCACACAGCAGACCTTGCCACCTTTGTTCTCGGGGCTGAGGGCATCTGCAGTCAGTCCCAGAGAAGGAGAAGGGGTGTGGGCCCCCTGCCAGCTCTGGCTTGGGGTGGGGTTCTGGCCCAGGAGAGAGCAGGGTGTAGGGGTCTCGTTGTCCCCTCCCACCCACATTTAAGCACCACACTTACCTTGGGGGCTTATCTGGGCCAGGGGGAGCTCCATGGGGGCGGCCTAGATGGAGCCCAGGAGCCGGGTGTGTGTCTGCTCTCAAAAGGTGTGCACCCTCAGCAACTCTTCTCTCCCCCCTGCCCCCGGCAGGAAATGTCGCTCTACCCACAACCCTAGCCCTAGCAGAGGACCCGCGTCATGGAAAGCCATAGACAGTTGTCCCGCCCCCGGAAGTCAGGCAGCTGAAGGTGGTGGTGGTGGGACGGTGGGTGTTGGTGTCAGTCACACTGTGTCTAGGGTGTTAGGCAGTCCACACTGCTACCTGACCTCCACCCCCCCTGATTCTTTCTTTACTCCCTCACTCCAGACTGGGACTTGCCTTTCTCTCTCTGTCTCTGTCTCAGCTTCTGCTCTGAGCAGTGGCAGTGGGGATATCAACCTTAGAAAGATAAGCCCTAGAAGGTGCTCAGGCTTCGTACTCCGTGGAGATTTAGACTAAGAATTATGTTCTTAGGACACTCGAGGAGGGGAGCAGGCAGGGCAACAATAGGAAGATGTGGGTCAGACTTATGGAAGGACGTTTTGAGGTCTTATGAAATCTGTGAGACAAAGGGTAGGGAGGAGGGGCCTGGCCTCCTCCAACAGATACAGAAGCGGGTTGGGGCAAACCAAGCAATCCTGGAGGAAGGAGGGAGGATTCCCTCCAGCTAGGCAGACTGTCGTTAATAGTAACACCACTAGCATTGTTAGTAACGAACTTCAATGCTGGTATCTCGCCGTGGGCTTGTGTCTCCGGCTGTACTAGAGGACCAATCCCATTTCTCTCTCACTTGATCCCTCACAAATGAGAAGGAGATGGGGAACATTATCCCGGTTTTCCAGAAGGGAAATCTGGAGCTCAGGGAAGTGCCTGAGCCAGGGTTTTCCAGTGTCTCTGAAGCTGGTGACAGAGTTGGAACAGAATCTAGATCTCTTCCTAATCTCACTGTGACTTAGGCCAGCGGTCCTTGGCCATGTGCCAGGCACTGTTCTTGGTGCAAAGAATGCAGAGAGAAAAAGGATCTTGTTTCAAGATGTCAGGTGGCACGACTCTGTCGATAGAAAACCTTAAAGACTCCACCAAAAGACTATTAGAAACAATAAACAAAAACAGTAAATTTGCAGGATACAAAATTAATGTACAAAAATCCACTGCTTTCCTATATACGAACAAGTTCCTAAGACTTCAAAAATGAATGAAAAAATACTTGCTTTTGCAATTGCAACCAAAAGAGTAACAAAGGATGTGAAGGACCTATATACTGAAAATGACAAAGCATTACTAAAAGGGATTGAAAAGACATAATGAAATTAAAAGCTATTCCATGTTCATAGATTGGAAGAATCAACATAGTTAAAATGGCCACCCCATCAATGAGCCACTGGTTGAGAGTTGACCTATGAACCAGGAGGTCAGGGTTCAATTCCTGGTCAGAGCACATGCCCAGGTTGCAAGTTCCATTCCCAGTAGGGGGTGTGCAGGAAGCAGCCGATTATTATTTTTCTCTCATCATTGATTTTTTCCCCCTCTTTCTCCCTCTCTCTGAAAGCAATAAAAACATATTTAAAAAATAATATGGCCATATTACCCAAAGAAATATTGATAGACAGATTTAATAAATCATCAAAATTCCAATGTCATTTTTATTGTTGTTAATCCTCACTCAAAGATATTTTCCCATTGATTTTTAGGAGAGTGGAAGAGAGAGGGAAAGAGCCAAAACCGGTTTGGCTCAGTGGTAGAGCGTCAATCTGCAGACTGAAAGGTTCCGGGTTCGATTCCGGTCAAGGGCATGTACCTTGGTTACGGGCACATCCCCAGTAGGGGGTGTGCAAGAGGCAACTGGTTGATGTTACTCTCTCATTGATGTTTCTAGCTCTCTCTCTCCCTTCCTCTCTGTAAAAAATCAATAAAATATATATATATATTTTTTTTTTAAAAAAAGAGAGAGAGAGGGAAAGAAAGAGTGAAACATCGATGTGAGAAACTCATCAATTGGTTGCACATGCCCTGACCAGGGCCTGGGTGAAGGAGGAACCTGCAACCAAGGTATGGCCCTTGCCCAGAATCGAACCTGGGACCCTTTGGTCTGCAGGCCAATGCTCTACCCACTGAAACAAACTGGTTAGGGACCAATGTAATTTTTTTTTAAATTTTTAAAGAAATAGAAAAAAAATTGTCAGATTTGTATGGAATTACAAAAGATCCTGAATAGCCAAAGCAATCCTGGGGGAAAAAGAATGAAGCCGGAGATATCACACTACCTGACTTCAAATTATACTACAGAGTTATGATAATCAAAACAGCAAGGTATTGGCAAAAGAACAGACACACAGGCCAATGGAACAGGGTTGAGAGCCCAGAAATAAAACTACATTATATGGACAGATAATTTTCAACAAAGGAGCGAAAACCACACAGTGGAGTAAAGAAAGCCTCTTCAGCCGAAACCGGTTTGGCTCAGTGGATAGTGTCGGCCTGCAGATTGAAGAGTCCTGTATTCGATTCCGGTTAAGGGCATGTACCTTGGTTGTGGGCACATGCCCTATAGGGGGGTGTGCAGGAGGCAACTGATGATGTTTCTCATCGATGTTTCTAGCTCTCTATCCCTCTCCCTTCCTCTCTGTAAAAAATCAATAAAATATATATTTAAAAAAAGAAAGCCTCTTCAATACATGGCGCTGGGCAAATTGGAAAGCCACATGCAGAAGAATGAAACTAGATTATAGTTTGTTCTTTTGAACAAAAAATTAATTCAAAATGTCTCAAAGACCTGAATATGTGATCTGAAACAATAAGGTACATAAAAGAAAGCATAGGAACTAAACTTATGGACCTTGGTCATAGAGAACATCTTATGAATTTGACCCCAAAGGCAAGAGAAGGGAAGGCAAAAATAAATGATTTTTAGAGAGAGAGGAAGCGGGAGAGAAAGAGAGAGAATTTGATTTGTTGTTCTGCTTATTTATGTGTTCATTAGTTGATTTTTTTTTTTTCACAAGAAACATTAGTTGATTGTTATATGTGCCCTGACCAGGGATGGAACCTGCAACCGTGGCATATTGGGACGATTGGGCTACGTGGCCAGGCCTCATGCAACTTACTTATACATTCTGGAGCAGCTCAGCCTGGCCCCGGGGTATCACATGGTGAGTTCCTGCTTTGCTTGTCCTACGTTATGACTCCTGGATCAGATAACATTCAGCTTTATGGGGGTCAGCTCGGGTTGA